>JAJHSJ010000052.1:0-46505 GCA_021015155.1 Magnolia officinalis | reverse complement strand
GCACCTTGGTGCTTGGAGATCGTAACTCCAAGTGGCCCACCATGGCCACTTTCCGAGCCATTTTTTAACTCAAAAATGATGATCTTTGAACCTCTAAGTGGCCCACCATGGCCACTTTCCGAGCCATTGATCCATTCAAACCCTCTGGGGGGCCTAACTTAACAAAACTCTATAGCCATTCGACCCCTTGTAAACGGACGAGAGAGATGGGTTAAAGCCATCTAAGGTGTTATATGTGGAAGGTATCCGAGGGGTGGTACCGCAATGAAATCTGTTGGACGGCTCACGATCGGTCCGATCGTGTAATCCCATCTGTCTATTTTCCCGTTGGAGGCGTGCTTTTCCTTTTGCCAAAAACGGCCAGGCAAGGCTTGTGGAAGGAGAGAGGGAGAGAAGACCTTCCTCTCTAGGAAAGATAGGGACTAGCGTGATCGCGGCCATCCATTGGCTGCATGGAAATCCGACCGTTGAAGCCTCCCCTCCCTTGCTATAAATGAGGTCCTATAGCTCTTGGGATTCGGACCAGCAAGAGAGAGAGAGAGAGAGAGAGAGAGAGAGAGAGAGAGAGAGAGAGAGAGGAAGAAGAGTGAGGGAGGAAGGTGAGACCGAGCGTGGTGGATCTTGGTTCTGCACTGAGTCGACCCAACCGTTTAGATTGAGTTGAGCTAGTGGAGGCCAGTGACACGAAAAGGCCGTTCGGGTTGAGCCACAACTGAGTGCTGGGCGCTAGAACTCAGGTAACGTCACCCTGTTCCAATCTCCAACATTTGTAGGACCGTGTACCTCTCTCAGTCCAGCCATTTCGGTCCACAAACCAACCCAAGGAATGCCTGTGTTTTGAACTAAAGTCATGACAGATATCAGGCCTCCATAAGGCCACGAAGTAAACCTTTAATCAGGCCATATGATGGCTCTGTTGGAGCTGAAAAACGGACCTTCCGTTTGCCCATTCAGCGCCTCTGTTTTGAGTTGGAACCGGCCAAACAATGGTCGGGTTTCAAGTAGACAACAGGCCTGAATGGTGGCCGTAGTTAGGGCTAGAAACCAGCCAAGTAATGGCTGTGATCATGCCCAAAACAAGGCTGGAAAATGACTCTGTTTCAGTCTGGGCCCAAGCCAAGCAATGACTGTGGGACGGACTGAGAAATCAGCTTGAAAAGAGTCCCTGTTTTAGACCAAAGATGAGCCAATCAATGGCTCTGTCCCTGGCTGAAATCCAACCCAACTGTAGCACCCGTTTTGAGCCAGGACCCGACCAAACAATGGACGTACATCAGGCCAAAATCGAGTAGAACTAAGGCTCTGTTTTGAGCTGAGAGCTGGCTAAGCAATGGTCGTATTTCATGGCTTGCTGCAGGCCTATCTGGGGCTCTGTCTTGGGCCGAAATCAGGTCAGCCAATGGCGAAGATCGTGGCCAAGGTTGACGTAGAAGGTAGGCTCTAGGTGGGCCTTGGAGCTGTGCGAGGATCTGTCCAGCGGCTGGACGCTCTCTGGACAGGGGGTCGGGCGGGCTGCATGGAAGCAGCTCTCAGCCAGACTGAGAACAGGCCTATTAGGCCATGCAATCACGTCTGGGTGGGCCCCACGATGGCCTCTGTGGGCCACGCCATCCGACAGCTATGGGTCCCACCTGAGATTTAAATCTCAGTGGGTCGCACCTAGTGGGAAGCCCAAATGGGCCGCACCACACTACCAAACCGGGTGGGCCTCACCATACATAACTGTGGGCTTCACATGAATCCCTGGACTAGGCCACATGAGACGCTGGTGAGCTGCACCTTGTATTGAAACAGGCGGGCTGCACCATGCTCAAAGCAGGGTGGGCCGCACCATATTCAAAGCACTGTGGGCCTCACTTCTTGGTGGGCTGAACCACAACACTTGTGAGCCGCACCTAGCATAAGGCTCAAGTGTGCTGCAGCACGGCAGGCCCCACACTAACGCCTATAGGCTGGGTATGCAGCATGTGGGTTGCCGTGCTCAGGCCAAACAGGGCCCACCATGGCCCATTTTTGGACGGTTACGTGTAGCAAAAGTGAGCCCTGATTGGGCCTAGTTTACACTGAAATAGGGGGCAGATGGTTGGTGGGCTTGATCGCCCTTGGTTGCAGCCCAAACAACCTTAATTTAGGGCCTTCCAACCCTCCACCTATCCTCATGTATTAAACTTTGTGACTCATTGTCTAACATAAATGAATTTGTACAGAGAGATATGTGAGTGGTGTAAATTCACTATCTTCTCAAGAAAACTTGCATCTAGAAGCACTCTACGCTTTGTCTGGTGATGATCTTCCTCCCCTTAAGCTTTTCATCCTTAACTAAACCAGAAATAGTAGTTTGTTAATTTTAATGGCTAATTAGCCTAATGATAAATTGTGTGTGGAAATGGATTGCATTCACTTGACCATCTATTTAACAAAATGATTCCCATACTTACTATCGTTTAGACTTTTGATTATATACTCTGAACTGCCTAGGTAAATAATCCAACTATTCATGTCATGTATCTTATGTTAACTCAGTTAGTGTGTTTTGATAGAAATATATGTATTGTTCCTTATTCCCTATTCATGATAAGATCTATGTTGTTGTGACACACATACTGCTGAAAGCTCTCTATGGGAAGTCCTAGCAAAGGAGAGTCCGTGCTTAGGGTATAACTAGACTAGTTGTGATGTCAGTAGACCCTAACATGGAGGTTGTGGATTGTGGCAATTGATTCTGGGGTTTAGTATCCCTATGTGGTTCCTCTTATCTAACTATGGAATGAACCTTACAATATTTACAAATACCGTCGTTTACTCGTCTTTAAATCATACATGCCGTCATGCTTTAATCATTGTACTTGACAAATTCGATAATTCATTCCAAGTCAGCATATGGTAGTGGCCCCTTTCAACGAAACTAATTGACCACGTGTCAGTGGGTACTACACACACCTTAAGGCGGTAACCTCATGGGCCGGGGATGGTGGTCATGGGACACTATGCCCGAACGGTCGGCCTACGATGGGCCATGTGCTCCCCATAGTGACCGTGAGCTCATTTAAATTGCCTGGTTACAATTGGACAAATAATGGGTTGATTAAACCATGCATGCATAGCACAGACCATTATCTATTGCTGTTGTATGTGACATACTTAATTGCCTGTCTGGACGTTTTACCCGGGGCACACCAGTATACATCGACATCATACGTACTTGCCTGTCTGGATGTTTTACCCAGGGCACAGGCCGTCTGGATGTTTTACCCGGGCCGATGATTGCATTCATGCATTCATGCATTTAACAAGACTGCATATACTGTGTTCTGGATTGTCTGTATATTTTTATGCTATTCCTTGTTTAGGGTAGCAGTGTGTAATCTTGAGGGGAGATCACATTGAGCTGGCCACTCATTCATTAATGTTTAACCGTACAGAGGACGTAGGTATAGGAGCCGATGAGTACGCAGCAGACTTGGAGGCGGTGGCAGTCAAGGAGGAGCTCTATGATGAGGAGCCGCAGCAGGAGGCGGCCGCCTATTTTAGGCTGAACTAGTAGATTAGCCCTTTAATGTTATTTCAGTACATTTGGAATTCGAGAAACTTGAGGTTATGTAATTGGCCCCAGCCGAGTGGGCCAGAATATTGTTCCCGTCTTTGGATCACATCTATGCTATGTTTTCATTTTCGCCATTTGCACTTTGATTCACTTAATGGTTATCATTATCATCAGTTAACTCCTGGGTATTTGGAATGCGAGTCGCGTATTCGGGTTCTGAAAACCGGGGCATTACAAGGGCCCCGACACATCGAGTTTGCGGACCCGGCGATGTTAAGACCCTTGTAAAGGCTTCCAGTCAATAATAGGTGCGGACCATTACCTTTAGGTGACCGATTATCGTGCCTAACGTAGGTTTAATGAATGTGATTGGTGAACTATTAGTGCATGTGGCCGAATTTTCATTTTGATTGCATAAATAGGATAATGGACTAGGAATTGCTGAAATTATGGAAAGAGATTAGACCCCAATACCCTAAACATGTGACTTGTTGATTTGCATGTCATGTAGGATACAAATGTTTGAATTTTTCCATATTGTTGTTGGTTGGTTGTTGATTTCCTGATTAGTTGTTAATTTTGCTTAGAACGAAGACATGAATTGCTGTAAATTGTTGATTGGTGGTTGATTCCCTGATTTCATGATTAACGATGCTTGGGTGAAGGCATGAGATGTTGCAAATTGACTGACTAGTTGAGTTACGTGCCTCGATTTTCAATGTATGGTTGAATTATGTGATTTATGTTGGTCCATGGAAGATTAAGTGTAGTATATTGTTACATGACCATCCATGTGATTGTATAGGCTGGAATATGTTAAGTATAATCTGTAAAATTGGGTGGAATTTAATATGTTGCTGTCCATGTGCTGTTTATACTAAAATGGTGTTTGTCCTGCAATGAATTGTATCCAATGATGACCCTGCTTGTTGTGTATTGACGCATATTCCCCTATAGATCGGCCAACTACCTGGAATTTCTTGGGCAGTCTTTGTTGGGCCTGTTCGCAAGTGAATCTGGCCCGAATAGCTAAACTGTAGGTTGTTGGCTGTAGTTGGACTACACGAGACAGTGTTCTCAGGCCGATTAGCTACGGTTCAGCCCGTCGAGGCATATTGACTCTTAAGTCGACCATCCTTATACATTAAATATGTTAGATCACGCCTGTATGAACCTGAAGTACCCTAAGACCATTGTGCTCACTATTAACTGTAATTTACGGCCCACAAGACTCATGAACTAGGGATGGTGGTATGGGAGACTATGCCCATGCTGTCGGCCTACGCTGGGGTGGCGAGCCTCCCCGTAGTGTCAAATGAGCACTTAGACTCGTGAGCCCGGACGGTGGTATGGGACACTGTGCCCGTGTTGGGGCGGTGACCTCCCCATAGTGACTGCGAGCAGGACATTTAAGTCCCAGTTGTTTTCATTGGAGATTATGGTTTCCGGGATTGACGACCCCATATAGGGCTAAGGATTGCGAGAGTCATATGATCGCGACCCTTGAGCCGCCCGATCGGGTTAGGGCAACAACTCCACTACGGGTATTTTGGTTTCCCCAATCTGTTGGATGAATGAACCTCATTAACTAACCTGGCTAATATATTTCATGGCATTGCATTATTATTGTGGCGATTAGGTAGTCGAGGTCGCAATTGAGGGAGTGTTGGTCATTGCAAACGTTAGATGTCGTCGCTTGAAGGAGTGTTGGTGGTGAGGGGAATGCATCATATCATTGAACCATGCATTTGTATTAACAATAGTATTTAGGGTTCTATGTTGTATGCTCTTCATTAAATGTACTTTATGCATAATAATTTGTGTGGCCTATTACTAATGGTACCATGAGTTACCTACTCACTCCCACTCTGGGATGATGTTCTAAAACACCAACCAAATCCGGTATATATGCAGGTACCTTGGAGCGGGATGCGTTGGACGATGTCGGTGCAGACGACGACGAGGAGGAGCGGACGCACTCGCAGACTTCGGCAGTTTCTTCTAGTTTATGGTTGGATGGTCGTGGGACATGGGCCAAGGCCCTAGTCATTTTGGGATATTTATCTGGGCAGGTCTAGTTCCCGGTTGGATTTTCTTGGTACTATATTCTACATATCTTACTTGTTTAGTCGCCCATATTTACATTTTATAATATTCTCATGCTTATGGTTTTCTACTTGTAGATAAACCCAAATGCATTGAAATCTGGAGCCCATTAGGGCATACGTGGCACCCAGGAATTCGGGAGCCGAGTTCCTACTCAGCCCCTGAAAATTCGGGGCGTTACATACCACCACCCTCCTCTCTCTCTCTCTCTCTCTCTCTCTCTCTCTCTCTCTCTCTCCTCTCCACTCCCTCTCTCATCTATCGAGTCCGGGCCCTGGCAACCGCTTGATCTTGATCAGCAGTTCGCACCCACCCGGCCGCAATAGCTTGTTAGGGTTTAAAGGTAATTTACTATATTTTAATTTTTAATTTGGTAGGGTGTGGCTGGGCTGGCTCGAGTGCTTCCTGGTTGGCTCGAGTGCGGCTGAGATGGTGGTGGTGTGTCCGGTGTTCACAACCCCAAGTGTAGGGTCACGATATAGTAATAATCTCAGTAAGACCAAGGTCGAATCCATAGGGACTGAAACTTATACGTTTTTTAAATTAACTAGAAGTAGAACTGGAAGAAGATGTGAAACTAATTCTGAAGTATTTAAGAGAGTAATTGTGAATAAAGTAATTAAAATTAAGAATTTAAAGGTGGGAACTAGGGTGTCAAGGATCCACTTGTAGTGATCAGGAACCCCTCTTGCTTGATTCAAGTAGCACAATTAGAATTGGAGTCTTATCCTATCCAATTGGAAAATATATTAATAAAACCAAATTTGAACTTCCATTGACCTAATTCTCAATGAAGGAGAACTATGATAATTGGCAAGGATTCCATCATCAAACCATGCCCAGGAGAGAATGACAAACAACAGGATTTACCAATCCTATAATCTCAAAGCAGGAGAATTGTGAAGATTAGGAAGAATTTCATCACCCTACTATGCTCAAGGGACGATGGTGAACAACAGGACTTACTAATTTCACAATCTCAAATCATGAAAAGAAGATACTCAAAGCTATTGCAGATCTACTGTAATTTGAGTCACAATAAACCATTAAAAACTGGAAGTATTCCTTAAATATAAAATTAGAATCCATGGAGTTGAACATAAACACGAATCAAAGCAATAGAAACATCCCATCATGCTACAAGCTTCACCTCTTAGCCCTAGGTAAGAGGTTTAGCCAACCATAGACATGATTGGACCAAAGTCTCTTAAAAAAATATGAAAAAAAACTAAGGAAGAAGAAGAAAAACTCTTGGCGACGGCTTCTCCACCCTTTTGCTCCACTCCTTAAACCCTAGAAGATGCCTAAGAACATCCTAAGGAGTCCTATTTATAGTTGTGAAACTCTAACTTTTACACCTAATTGGAAAACTCTAGAAATTGCCTCAAATTTACGCAGTTTGCTAAAATAGACTTCACTCTGCGTAGTTTTCCAAAATAGACTTCACTCTGCTCAATTTCACAAAATGACCCAGAGTTTCAGAATATGTTTTTTCAGGATGATTTCAGGATTCTTTTTCTTCACTTCAAATCGTTAATCTCTTCATTCTTCACTTGGTTAATCTTTGACATGTGAATTCTTCAATCTTGGTCTCCTAAGATCCATCATTGCCTTAGTGATTCTTGAGCATCAAATCGATGCTTTTAGCACCCTTTTCAATCCAAGCTCTTAAATTCACCTCACAACACAAACATGAGTAAAATAGAACATTAAGCATTATCATGTTCATAAAACCAAGATATAAATGGGGAATAATATGCAATATTTGACCCTCAACACAATCCCCAACCAGCATTTTGCTAGTCCGGTGCAAAGTATGTGGAAAATATTTCGAGAACCACAAGATAATTTCTATAAGCTCAAGTGGTTTTTTTTTGTTTTTTTTAATCCAGATAATAAAATTCTAAAATACATCAATGTTCTGCATTACCTTCTCCTAAACTCTAGCACTCGGTAAGTTTCGTAATTAAGTTCAAAGCATTAATCCTCTAATTAGAACAATTCCAAACATTGAGTTCCATGGGTGTATAGTGAAGTCTAGACTTATCACAATCCAAGGTTCAGTTCTTCACTTTCATAATAACATTGATAGTTAAAAGAGCATTCATGACAACTAAAACCTAAACCGAAACTTGCCTTACAATTCATCTTTTAATTCCCTCTTTTATACCTCTAGCTTTTGATTTTTCCATCGATGGCTTTCACGCTATGTCAACCTTTTTAAAGATCTTTAATAGGTATACATTTTCAACGATAACAGTTTTTTAGCTGGATATTTTCTTTTTCTTTCTTTTCAATTCTTCTTATTAAACATGATTGACAAATTCCCCAGGTTGGTTCCTTCCATATGTAATAATCGTCAAGTTAATAATTCAATATCAAACTGACACTTTACTGTGTAAGCTAGATGTAACATGTGAGATCATGACTCAATCAATGTTTAAAACTTCTAATTAAGGATTAATGACTTAATTTAATTTTGAGATCTCCCAAGTGACTAAACTCCAAGAGACATAAGGCATCAACATTAAACATCTTGTAATTCTAATTTTAAAATTTTTTTCCAATTTTCCGTAATTTTTGCTCAAAGACTAAGAAAACACTAATTAGCTTGTCTAATCCACACCCCCAACCTAAAATCTACATTGTCCTCAATGTAAAAGAAATAAATATGTAATGCAAACGAGGCAATGAAAAGAAAAGGGAAGTGATGGAAAAATAATACCCGAAGAAGGAATTTTTGAGGCTTTTCCAATTATCTCAGTGTGAAGATGGGTTAACACAAAAGACTCAACAGATAATAAGCAAACTATCCTAAACTAGCGGAAAGCAAACTATCCTAAAATAGCAGAAAGCAAACTATCATAATCCTAAATTATTTAAAAGCAATAAACCTAATTAGGAAAACAGGGGAAAACTACTTAGTCATGCCGCAAGGTTACTCCTCCAGCCAATATCTTGATAAATTTCTTAGTAGGTTTCTTAATAAGAAAATAGCCCTTTTTGCAATAGGCTTGGCTGTCCTAGAGCATGAATTTTTAGAGAAATTTGTGGACCTCAGCATAAAGTTTCCTTTTAATCTCCTGAGGTGTTCAAAGTACATATGATGCACCTGAGATAAGAAAGTTTCAGAGTTAGCGCAACATGGTGAATCAGAGACTACAAGTAGATAAAATTAAGAGAAATTCTCAGTAGGAGATGTAGTCTCAACATATTTTGAAGTTTCAGACTTCGGTTTAACTTTCAGCTCTTCCTCCCTTAATGGTAAACATTCAAGATCTGTGGAAGGAAGGGCTTCAAAATAAGGGTTCTCTCGGTCAGTAACAACCACCAATGTATTGTTTTGTAAGGCATCCATTATTTCTTTTATCATGAGATCATTTGAATCTGTAAAATATGTTAAGCGATCTTTCAGAAAGTTGAGATAGTCAGTTGAAAGAGGCTCATTTTTCACATTGAGGTCTATGATGATATGCCCAATGATTCCTTCGTCTTCTCTTAGAATAGAGGGAAACATGATCTCTTGCTCTTCACCTTGATGAGAGTCAAATGTCACAGGATACATCTTGCCCTGCCCTGCATAGACAGATTGTGGATTAGTAAGCGCATTGATATGAAGATTTTGTTCATTACTACTACTCAGTAGAGGCATTATATCGTCAAGGGTTGACAGCTCAAATGATGGCCTTAACTGAGTGGTTTCAAATTTCAGAGTCATATCGAGCGACTCATCTATCTCCCTAATCATATTATAATCTAAATCAAGAGAGTGGTCTACACACGCCTCAAAAGAGCTGAAAGGGTCGATTGAAAGAAGCTCATCCTCCACATTTAAATCAGGTGTGTTAGATGGGTGGAGTAGATCATTATGGTCAAGAACTCCCTATCCCTTGTGATCACTTTCTTGAACCATACTTGAGATCAATTTCAGGAGAATTTGGCTGTAAACTCATGATTGTCATCCCAATACTCACCATCTTCTAATTCAGTGTAGTTCACAAGTCAGTGTAGTTCACAAGTGGGATGGGATCGCTTTCCTCACATTCTGTTTCTAGTTTGGGTTGAGGCTCGAATAAACTAGCTTCTTCCTCCTCATTGAAGCTAAGTGTATCATGTGAGTGAAGCGTGTCAGTATCATTATATTTGAAAGATACCCATGTCTCTTGATCTTTACTTTGGACAGTTATCGAGATTGACTCTCCGGAAAATTGAACCATATGATCATTAAAAGAATCTAACTTCTCATTCTCAAATTCAGTATTCTCTATAATCGCATCATGTGAACCTAACCGTTGTATATCTTTTATAAGTTCTTGTAATCTTTGGAGTGTGTTTTGTTGGATGAGCTCTAGAGTTTGTGTGGAATTCTGAAGTGAATTCTCTTGGATCGTTTCTTGTTGGATCTCAGAGGTATAAGACCCAAGAGAATTGTCACTATGATGCATTGTTGATTCAACTTTCCAATCTTGATGTTTCCACTAATCATAAGTAGGGAGTTCGGAATGAAGAATTGGATTGGGTTGAGGCTGGGGTGAACTAGCCTCCATTATCTTATCAAGATGCGATGCAAGCACTTCTATCATTTTTCTAATGCCAGCAAAATCATCTGTGTAACCCTGAAGTGAATCCTCTTGAATCGTTTCTGGTTGAATTTCAAAGGTGGAAGACCTAAGAGAATTATCACTATGATGTATTGATGGTTCATCTTTCCAATATTAATGTTTCCACTGATTATAGTCATATGGGTCATAGGTGGGAGAATCTGATGGTTGTTGATACATATTATCACCCATAATATAATCTCTCATTGTTTTCTTCTTGTTTGATGGGTGATAATAATTCTCACTCTAATAGTTATGATAACCCCAACACTCACGTACTGTTTTCTTAATCTGTGGGGTGTAATTATTCTCCCGCATATGATCGCGTAAGAATTTCTTAACCGGTGGAGCATTGTATTCCATTTGGTTCTCGATGATGTTTCCAGAAAAATTTTAAGACATAGGTTGTTTTCTAACATAATCATCTGACAACCCTTCACAATTTCTCACATTCTCTAAAACTAGCTCAACATATTGATATTCCCACTCTTGCATATACATGGTGAAACCCTAATCCTAACATAAAATGAAAGAAAAAATAAAATAAAATTCCTACAACAATATGGAAAGTAAATAGAGGAGAAGTTAGAAAGAGTTTACCGGTTTGGAGAGTTCTATGTTAGATCCTACAAAACAGAAAACAATGTTAGTCCCTAAAAAAATTCAGAAAAATCCTAACCTAAAAACAAAACAAAAAATTAGTCCTAAAAATAAATTAAGAAAGTTTCTAAATCTAGAAATAGGAAGTTAGTTTGTAAGACAAATTAGGAAAGTTTTTAAATCTAGAAATAGAAAGAAAAGTTAGTTTCTAAATCTAGAAATAGAAAAGAAAAATTAGTTTCTAAAAGAAAATTAAGAAAGTTTCTAAATCTAGAAATAGGAAGTTAGTTTGTAAGACAAATTAGGAAAGTTTTTAAATCTAGAAATAGAAAGAAAAGTTACTTTCTAAATCTAGAAATAGAAAAGAAAAATTAGTTTCTAAAAGAAAATTAAGAAAGTTTCTAAATCTAGAAATAGAAAGTTAGTTTCTAAAAAAAAAATAAGAAAGTTTCTAAATCTAAAAATAGAAAGTTAGTTTCTAAAACAAAATGAGAAAGTTTCTAAATCTAGAAATAGAAAGTTAGTTTCTAAATCAAATTAAGAAAGTTTCTAAATCTAGAAATAGAAAGAAAAGTTAGTTTCTAAATTTAGAAATAGAAAAGAAAAATTAGTTTCTAAAAAAAATAAAGAAATGTTCTAAATCTAGAAATAAAAAGTTAGTTTCTAAAAAAATTAAGAAAATTTCTAAATCTAGAAATAGAAAGTTAGTTTCTAAACAAAAATTAGGAAAGTTTCTAAATCTAGAAATAGAAAGAAAAGTTAGTTTCTAAAAAAAAAAGGGAAAGTTTCTAAATCTGGAAATAGAAAGAAAAGTTAGTTTCCAAAAACAAATTAGGAAAGTTTCTAAATATGAAAATAGAAAGAAAAGTTAGTTTCCAAAAATAAACTAGAAAGAACCCTACCCTAAAAATAAAAAGTAAATAAATCCTAATCTTAACCTAATTCTAAAACTAATCAAATCCAGAAAATGCAACCGTCAATCCCCAACAACGGCGCCAAAAACTTGTTCACAACCTCAAGTGTAGGGTCATAATGTAGTAATAATCTTGGTAAGACCGAGGTCGAATCCATAGGGACTGAAACTTGTACATTTATGAAATTAATTAGAAGTATAACTAGAAGAAGATGTGAAACTAATTCTGAATTATTTGAAAGAGTAATTGTGAATAAAGTAATTAAAACTAAGAATTTAAAGGTGGGAACTAGGGTGCCAAGGATCCACTTGTAGTGATTAGGGAGCCCTCTTGCTTGATTCAAGGAGCACAATTAGAATTAGAGTCCTATCCTATCCAATTGGAAAATATATTAATAAAACCAAATTTGAACTTCCATTGACCTAACTCTCAATGAAGGAGAACTATGATAATTGGCAAGGATTTCATCACCAAACCATGCCTAGGAGAGAATGACAAACAACAGGATTTACCAATCCCATAATCTCAAAGCAGGAGAATTATGAAGATTAGGAAGGATTCCATCACCCTACCATGCCCAAGGGACGATGATGAACAATAGGACTTGCTAATTTCACAATCTCAAATCATAAAAAGAAGATACTCAAAGCTATTGCAAATCTACTGTAATTTGAGTCACAATAAAACATTAAAAACTGAAAGTATTCCTTAAAGATAAAATTAGAATCCATGGAGTTGAACATAAACATGAATCAAAGTAATAGAAACATCCCATCATGTAACAAGCTTCACCTCTTAGCCCTAGTTAAGAGGTTTAACAAACCATAGACATGATTAGACCAAAGTCTCTTAAGAAAAATATGAAAATAACTAAGGAAGAAGAAAAAAAATTTTGGCGACGGCTTCTCCACCATTTTGCTCCAGTCCTAAAACCCTAGAAGATGCCTAAGAACATCTTAGGGAGTCCTATTTATAATTGTGAAACTCCAACTTTCGCACCTAGTTGAAAAACTCTAGAAACCGCCTCAAATTTACACAGTTTGCTAAAATAGATGTCACTATGTGTAGTTTTCCAAAATAGACTTCACTCTGAGCAATTTCACAAAATGACCCAGAGTTTCAAAATATGTTTTTTCAGGACGATTTCAGGATTCCTTTTCTTCACTTCAAATCTTTGATTCTCTTCATTCATCACTTAGTTTTCTTAGATCTTTAACATGTGAATTCTTCAATCTTGGTCTCCTAAGATCCATCTCTTGCCTTGGTGATTCTTGAGTATCAAATCCATACTTTTAGCATCCTTTTGAATCCAAGCTCTTAAATTGACCTTGTAATACAAACATGAGTAAAATAGAACATTAAGCATTATCATGTTCATAAAACCAAGATATAAATGAGGGATAATATGCAATATTCGACCTTTAACATAATCCCTAACTAGCATTTTGTTAGTCTCGATCAAAGTATGCGAAAAATATTTCGAGAACTACAGGATAATTTCTATAAGCTCAAGTGGTTTAAAAAAAAAGCAATCCAGATAATAGAATTCTAAAATACATCAATGTTTTGCATTACCTTCTCCTAAAATCTAGCACTCGGTAAGTTTCATAATTATATTCAAAGCATTAATCCTCCAATTAGAATAATTCCAAACATTGAATTCCATGAGTGTATAATGAAGTCTAGACTTATTACAATCAAATGATAAAAAGATAAATTTGCAATGCAAGTTATGTAAAAAATAATTTGTAAACAAAATAAATTGGTTAAAATTACATTTAGCTTGTCGGGGAGGAGATGCAGCCCATGTAGCAAAGCTCCTTTAGAAGTCTGAGATTTATTTTGGGTCATTCTTGACTCAAATACAAAGGCTTTCACCACCCCTTCCCCTACAACCAATACAACCAGCCACGAAAGATATAGAAGTAGCTAGGCCTATTATAATTGAAGAAGGGTTAAGTAGAGGAACTGTCCCCACAGTTAGTAGGGAAGAAGAAGACAAATTATTAAGGGAATAAGAAGTTTTAGTTGTAGTTTAATTCTGAAACTTATTCCATGGCTTAGTATCCCTATTTAAAGGGGTGTAAACTCGTTTATTCGTTCATCAATAAAATTACGAATTTTAGAGAATTTATTTTATATTTTCTTTGCTTTTTTCTCATGGATTCGAGAAGTCTCTGTGAAGAGTCCAGAGAAGCTCCATGGATTCAGAGTAGTTATCCTTGAGGAAGACGGTGCTCCTCGACCTCTACGCGTCCTTCCCTATGTCAAAATGGCTATAAAATAATCTTTAGTAACAATTTGTGGCCCACGTGAATTGTGGAATGGACTTATTTTTTTAGGCATAAGATATCCAAGCATCATTTCGAATCCTACAATAGGCTTAGACCTCTCGCGCATTTTTATATCCACAAATGAGATGTCCAAATTGTGATTTATTAGTCACGAGGATCTCTATCTAGATATCATCAAGTTTCTACAAAACCAAAATCATAAATTTTTAAAACTAGTTTAGACCCTACCCACTCCCCTACACACAAACATACCCACCCATACCAAAACATAAGCCTGTCTACCAATAAGCCACAGGCAAGCCTTTCTAGCCCAAGTGGTATCTATACTAGACCTAAAAATCATTACCACCTCTAATAATTGCCAAAACCTAATTAAAGAATCACTTGTTTACTTAGGCCTTATTTGGGATCAATGATTTGCTCCATGGATTTAAAAAGTATGTTAATTGGTAGATGTCAATAGTTTTAGAACTTAGTGATTTAACTAAAAAAATCGATTGATTTGACTTGACAAGTGTTGGGCCAAGCTGTCCTGCTTGTTCCAAACACATCTAAGCTCGTCCTTAACTCGCTCATGACATGCTTGAGTTGTTGTTAGAGCTGGGCATCGAGTCGAGTCGGATTGAGTTAGGGCTGACTCGACTCGATCCGGTTTTGAAATAGGCCTGATCCGAACTCAATCTGACTCGAGACCAAGTCCAACATACCTAACTCGATCCGAGTTCGTCCTGGCCTGGATTGATCCAGACCGAGTCCGATCTGGTCAAAAGTATCGAGTCGGGTCGAGTTGGCACCGAGTCGGATTGAGAGATAAGGGAGGGAGGGAGTGGAGAGGAGAGAGAGGAGGAGGAGGAGGAGGAGGATGAGGGTGATGATGGTGGGAGGTTTCTAGGCTTGGAAGAGGAGGATCAGGGAGGGAGGGAGTGGAGAGGAGAGAGAGGAGGGTGATGGTGGTGGGTGGTTGTCGGGCTTAGAAGAGGAGGAGGATGAGGGAGGGAGAGAGAGAGTTTGGGATCGGGTCAGGGTAGGGTGAGGTGGGTAGGGTTAGAGGGTCGGGTCGAGTCGGGTTTCAGATCGAGTCGAGTCCACCAGATCGAGTTTCAGGTCGAGTCAGGTCGAGTTACTGGGTAACTCGAACTTGACTCAGTTTGAGTTCGAATTGGGCAAAGCCGACTAGGTTCGGACCGACTCACACATTCAGTTTGGGTCGAGTGGGATCTGAACGAGTTGGCCGGATCGAGTTGGATCGTGCCCACCTGTAAGACCCGTATCCTAGACTGTACCGTTCTGTAGGCTTCCGCGGTCCTCCCGATCGAATTTCGGCAACCCTCGACCTGTATCCGACGTTTGCGCGCGATCCTAAGTCGAATCCTGCATACCAAAGTCGGCTCGACCCGAAACTTGTACCCTAGCGACAGTGCTGTCACCGCGGTTCCGACACTGCGACTCGTGCACTGATCCGATACCCTAGCCAGAAGATGTGGGCCCGCGTTCATTCTGAAGGAACGCCGCGCGTTGCTAATTTCGAGAGAATCTTTCAACATGTCACGTCAAACAAGTCAAGTACACCACCATACCTCAATGCCACCTCACCTTATCCTAAGTACAAATGCCCACTCCCTCCTTTCCACAAGTCAACTCTCTCTCATACCCATCCCTCTTTTTCCAAATTTCAAACAAAACCATACCCCTCCATCCCCTTCCTTACAACACCCATCCCATATTAATCCATCATTCCTCTCTCCCTCTCATTCTCTAAGCAATTCCCAAATCCCATGAGAGCTTCCAACGTCCAAGCTCATCTCTCCCAAAAACTAAGTGTGGCGCACCTTCTCATCTCCCATCTTAACCACTCATTCTCCATCAACCTCTATTAAAATAAAAGGCAAGGAGCATAGGAGTCGGAGCTAAAGAAGGAGGCCGATAGGTGGGTGATCTACCTTCGATTTGCATTTGAGGGCCCACTTATACGTGGGACCCATTATGATAAATGTGTTGTAATCATGAGGGCCCATAGTGGCGGGGTCCCTCCATCATTGTTTCTCTCTCTCTCTCTCTTTATTTTCCTATTGCGGCCCACCTTGAAGAATAGTTTAGATCCACACCGTAGATGTTGGAAATCCCACCTTAATATATGATCCATACCATCCAATGATCAGGCCTGGACGAAGGTAAATACAAATATCACCTTGATCCAACACCTCTCTGTTCATGACCAGGTCACCTGTGGACCACCGTGATGAAAGTATTTTATCCACCATCCAGGGACTAGACGATGGAGACCCACCTCTCTGTTCATAACCAGGTCACCTGTCCAAGGCTGGATGCTGGACTGGTCAATAATAATAATAATTGTTATGGGAAAATCTGTGCACCTTATAATTCTGAGGATCGACGACATCGAACTGACAACTACATGCGACGCCCATGGCTGAGTGAGTTGTAGAGGCGCCTCGGCCCTGGAAGTAATGATCAAGACAAAACTCGACTCAATAAAGAAGGCCCGATGCTCCGCCTAGGACCTCGTGAAAGAAGTCTCCCGGAACACACAATTGGTGAGAAGTCAAGCCCATCGGATTGGCTCGGACTATGAACATGATTGCTGCTCAACGAAGGCTTGTAATCACTCTGACCGAGGCCTCATCTATCAATGGGGCCAATCCTATCCGGATCCCGAAGTGAGCACTCCATGAACTATGCTTGGAAACTACCATAAGCGGAAGTGGCCGGTTACTTTGCTCGCATATATGCATGATACACAATATTCTACACGATCCTTGAATTGCGCACAGTATCCCCGCGATCCGAAAATCCCCTTGATTGAGTGAATCGTGCCAAGATTGACGGGCCTCGACCGTCCAACGGTCAGGTATAAATACAATAAGACCCCATTGCTACAGGTACGTAATATATCGCACTCTCCCGCTACCCTTCAACTTAGACCCCGATTCCCTTAACCTGACTTAGGCATCGGAGGGTCCCCCGGCTTAGCCAGGGTCTCCTTTGCTCACCCTTTGTGCAGGACGAGGGTTCATCTGAGGAGTGGAGAGTGATCCAGATTTTGTCATCAACATTTTTGGCGCCGTTTGTGGGAAGGTGATACAAAAAGTCAGGTTCCTATTTTCAAGTATAATGGCTAGAGGAAAGAAGAAAGCAATAGTTGCGGAACCGGAGCCAAATGAACAAACTCGCTGCTCCTCACTACTCCACGCCGAATCGGCCCCGGGGCCTTCCCAACGCTCTTTTAACCGGGCGAGTAAATATCGCGCCATGCAAAGCGAGATACAAGCCCTACGTGACGAGGTGAACAGGATGAAGCAACAACAGGAGCCACGACCGCACCCAGCTCAGGAAAATCTTGTCCCTGAACCAGTCGGTCTGGTCGTGGAAGCTCACTCCACACTGAAGAGTGTAAGGCCCGATGTGCCTCAACACTCTCAGATGCCGATGTCAAGTCAGAATCCCCTTTCGACCCAATTTCGAGCCTCGGCTCAGAACACGACCACACGAGCCCCGACCAATGCTTCGGTCACTTCAGCCTTGACACCGACGGACTTCCGCCATCGGCTAGAACAGAGGAGGGGAAGGAGAACTCCGGGAATAGAAAATAACCAAGAGATTGTAGCAGAAAGCAAGAACCCATGGGAGAAACAGTTCGCAGAGCTCAACGATAAATTCTTGGCCCTGGAAAAGAAACAACTACTTACGTCAGTTCCCCCGCCGTTTAGGCAATGATGGAAGAGACCGAACCTCCCTTCACCTCGGAAATCATGAACGAGGTAATGCCTCAGAGGTTCCAAATGCCTCCCGTCATCCAATACTCTAGGTCTAAAGACCCATCCGAACACGTAGAAGCCTATAGCTCATGGATGCAGATCCAGACAACGACGGATGCTATGATGTGCCGGGGGTTCTCGATCACGCTTGCAGGTTCCGCTCGGAGTTGGTATCAGCAGCTCAAACCAAATTCCATCAGTTCTTTTGCAGAGTTGAGCCGACTATTCCTTACCCAGTTCATAAGCAGTAAGAGAAGTCACAAGCCCAACATCACTTATTCGCTATCAAACAAGAGCCAAATGAGTAGTTGAAAGACTACATTGCTCGCTTTAATGAGGAAACATTATTGGTGGAAGACTACGATGACAAAATAGCGCTCGCTGTCGTATTCAGTGGCCTAAAAGAAGGAAAATTTACTTTCTCTATTGGAAAGAACCCATTGAAAACGTTGGCCGAACTTGTTGCCAGAGCTCAGAAGTACACCTACGTAGAGGAATTCTCCAATGCCCGTAAAAGTGCCCAAGTGACAGAGCCGAATGGTAAAGGGAAGAGGCCTAGGAACGAGGAACCCCAACCGTCCAACAAAGGGACCGATGACCGCGCTCCTTGCGATCGTCGTCTGAGTAGAAGGCTAGAGGAAAAATTCTTCTCCTACACCCCTCTTAACACGTCTACCGAGCAGATTTTATTAGACATCTGAGGAGAGAAGTTGCTGAATTGGCCTGTTTGCATGAGAGCTGATTCTGATCATTGAGACAAGCGTAAGTATTGCCGCTTCCATTGGGACCATGGCCACATTACGACTGACTATGTAGATCTCAAAGATGAGATCGAGGCCCTTATTTGGAAGAGACACCTGCGTCGATACACCAAGGAAGGAAAAGTCGCTCGAAAAGGAGAAAGAGAGCGAGAGCAGCCAAATAAAGCCACGGAGGAGCCCGCCGAAATCCGTACCATCTTCGGGGGCTCGTCTGGTGGAGGAGATTCAAATAGGGCGAGGAAGGCTCACTCCCGGAAGCCTGAACTGGAACACTACGTTCATTTAACCGAGCGGCCCAGTAAGGAACTTCGGGTCAGCCATGCACTCTGACCTTCACAGAAGAAGACGCGCTTGGAATGCAGCACCCGCACGATGATGCTCTAGTAGTTACCATGACCATAGCTAACCGAAAGGATACTGCATCTTGGTCGACATTGGGAGCTCGGCCGATGTGATCTATTCCGAGGCCTTTGAAAGAATGAGGATTCCGAGGTCTCATCTCAAACCTATGAAGACTCCCCTACATAGCTTTACTGGGGAAAGAGTGATTTTCGAGGGAGCCATCTCCCTCCCTATGACTACGGGAGAAGGATGACATCAAGTCACACTCATGGTGGACTTCCTAGTTGTCAACGTACCATCAATACACAACATCATTCTAGGCAGACCTTCCCTCAATGCAATGAGAGTAGTCGTCTCCACCTATCACCTGATGATGAAATTCCCCGCTGAGGGCAGGATAGGTTACCTCCGAGGTGATCGGTGGGAAGTTCGGAGATGTTATACAATGGCAGTAAAGAAGAGGTCAGTTAAGCAAATGCTCACCATCAACGTTCTAGACCCTAGAGGGCCTGTAGAAGGCTCATCCGTGGAAGACTTAGAGAAAGTACCGTTCGACGAGGTGATCCGAGCAGGACTGTTCAGCTCGGGATATCATTGAATCCTGAGCAACGACTCAAAATTTTAACATTTTTGCGACAACATAGGGATGTCTTTGCATGGTCCCACCAAGATATGCCCGGGATTTCTCTGGACATCATGGTCCACAGGCTGAATGTGGATCCAGATCACAAACCTGTCAAGAAGAAGAGAAGGTCATTCGATGCTGAGCGATACGAAGCAATAGCCGACGAGGTCTCCATTCTGCTCGACGCCGGATTTATAGAAGAAGTGCATTATCCAGATTGGATTGCAAATGTGGTCCTTATGAAGAAAGCCAACAGGAAGTGGTGGGTTTGCGTAGGTTACTCAGATTTAAATAAAGCCTGTCTAAAAGATAGTTTCCCATTACATCGATCGATCAGCTGGTGGATAGCACAGCGGGGCATGAATTGCTTTCTTTCCTAGACGCATACTCCAGATATAACCAGATCGCGATACACCCCCCAGACAGGTAGAAGACTGCCTTTGTCACAAACAAAGGACTATACTGTTATCGGGTCATGCCATTTGGCCTGAAAATCGCTGGGGCCACATATCAAAGGCTAGTGAATCAGATGTTCTCTAAACAGATCGGACGCACCATAGAAGTGTATGATGACGACATGTTGGTGAATAGTATTAAAGCATCCAATCACCTGACGGATCTTGGAGAAACGTTCGTCGTCCTCTGAGAATTCTAGATGAAGCTGAATCCCACAAAGTGCGCTTTCGGAGTCGGCTCAGGAAAATTTCTCGGTTTTCAAGTCAGTTAAAGAGGTATCGAGGCAAACCCCGACAAGATCAAAGCACTCCTCGACATGAGTTCGCCTCAGACTATCAAGGAAATACAATGCCTTACAGGGCGAGTCGCGGCGCTCGGACGTTTCATATCCAGAGCAACGGATAAATGCCTCCCCTTCTTCCAACAGTTGAAGAGTCATAAGAAGGTAGAGTGGACGTCGGAGTGCGAGCAAGCCTAGCTGAAACAGTAATTGGGCTCACCCCCTCTGCTATCCAAACCTGAAGAAGGTGAGCCCCTATTCCTCTACCTCACGGTCTTAGCCTCGACCGTCAGCTCGGTCCAGATCAGGGAGGTTGGAGGTAAACAACACCTCATTTATTACGTGAACAAGGCTATGGTACCAGCAGAAACAAGATACTCGCCCCTCGAGAAGCTAGCGTTTAGCCTCGTTGTTTCAGTTCGGAGGTTACGTCCATACTTCCAAGCTCATTCTGTGATTGTGTTGACAGACTCCCCTCTCAGACAAGTTCTTCAGAGGCCCGAGGTGTCGAGTCGGATGACCAACTGGGTCATCGAACTTAGTGAGTTCGACATCCAGTTTCGTCCGAAAATGGCAATCAAGGGCTAAGCCGTAGCTGACTTCATTGACAAATTCACTACTCCGAGCACAGGAGATATCAGTACTGAAGTTGAAGCAAGTTTACCTGTTCCCCCAGGTGACCAAGAAGCGGTATCAGACCCGGGATGGGTTCTCTATGTGGACGGGTCGTCCAATATCAAAGGGGCTGGGGCTGGAATTGTCTTGATCGCGCCTGATTCCACAATTGTTCAATATGCAATCAGACTGGGGTTCAAGGCCTCAAACAATGAGGCGGAATATGAAGCTTTACTAGCCGGACTCAGATTGACAGCGAGTCTGGGTGTCCAATCTCAGCTGGTGGTAAATCACATCTCTATCGAGTACGAGGCCAAGGAGATGATCGCTTATCTTTACGAGGAGAGAAAATTGATCGAAAGATTTTGAAATTGCAATATCCATCAAATCCTGAGAGCGGAAAATTCATAGGCCAACGCCTTAACACGACTTGCCTCGGCTGCGGAAGGGAAGATCCCGCGAGTCATCCCCGTTCAATTCATAGAGAATCCAAGCATTAACAAGTCGGGAAAGAAGGAAGTCAATCCGGTTCATGATAGTCCAAGCCAGATGGACCCAATCTTTAACTACCTCACGTCCGGCAAGATCCCTTAGGATAGGTTGAAAGCCAGGCGACTGAGGGTCCTAGCAGCTCGATATACCATCCTGGATGGCATCCTATACAAGAAAGGATATTCTCAGCCCTACCTCAGGTGTCTCCGGCCCGACGAGGCAGAATATGTCATTCAGGAGATCCATGAAAGAATCTGCGGAAATCATTCCAGTAGCCGAGCCTTGGCCCTGAAGATACTCCAACAAGGATATTTCTTGCCAACTATTAGGGAGGACTCCAAGGACTATGTTAAAAAATGCGACAAATGTCAGCGCTTCGCGGCCATGTCGAGACAACCCGCTGAAGAAATGACTCCAATGAGCGGCTCTTGGCCGTTCGCTCAGTGGGGAATCGACATCATCAGCCCCTCTACTTATGGGAAAAGAGCAAGTCAAGTTCGTCATCGTATCTATTGAATACATCACCAAGTGGGCTGAGGCCGAGCTCGTTGCCAAAATCACAGAACAAAAGGTAAATCGACTTTGTCTGGAAAAACATCATTTGTCGGTTTAGAATTCCGCGCACTATCGTGTCCGATAATGGTCGGAAATTCGACAACGACAAATTTCGAAGCATGTGTCAAGGACTCGGTGTCACAAACACATATTCTTCTCCTCGACATCCCCAGTCCAACGGACAAGTGAAGGCAGTCAATAAAGTTATCAAACATCATCTCAAGACAAAGTTGGAAAAAGTAAAAGGCTACTGGGCTAAGGAACTTCCGTTCGTTCTCTGGGCCTATACGACCACAGCTCAATCCTCAACTGGAGAAACTCCGTTCTCACTCTCCTACGGCTTGGAGGCGATGGTGCCAGTTGAAATTGGTCTCCCTACGGCTCGGGTCAAGAACTACCGAAAAAACTAGAATTCTGAACAAATGGCAGCCAACCTGGATTTGCTCGAAGAAGTCATAGATATCTTAAGGCTCCGAGTCACTGCTCGGCATCAACAAGTGGCGCGATTCTACAATTCGAAGGTCAAGACCACGCGGTTCCGACCAGGGGACTTGGTCCTTCGCCCTGCATTCTAGAACACCGCTGAGCCGGGGGCTGGGACACTCGGGCCAAATTGGGAAGGGCCTTATCGGGTCATCCGATCGACCAAACTGGGGTCCTACCACTAGCCTTTTAGGCTCTCAATAAATGTAAGCCCCCGGGCGACAGGCCTTAAAGGCCCTCAGCAAGATGTACACCTCCAAGCGACAGGCTTTTAAGGCTCTTAATAAAATTCGCTCTTCTCATTTACACGAACGAAATATATACTAAAGAAAAGTTGCCTCTCATATGCGGGGGCAGACTCAATGGATTAATCCCTTAAAGAAGGGGTTAGTACATTATCCCACAAAAATTCTACATGGCATCCCCTCTAAATAGGGAAAAAATCCCAAAATCTGACCTGACTCCCCCAATGTAGGAGTTGGGTCACAGATTAACAGATGAAGCAGAAGGTCCTCGCCAATTATGGGACGAGCCGACCCTCTATGGGTCCGGTCTCGACCAACGGGCCATAAAGGCTTCAAAAGCTCCACGAGACGGTATTGGAAGGAACTGACCCGTCAGAGGGTCAGCTCAGCCATGCCTTTAAAGAAAAATTGATCTATCAGCGAATTAGGTCGACGATCAACTAATCTACAATCAACATTCGAAAATCAACTATTGGTTAACATATAAGGAAAATCATCATTCATACGCCCTCTCCAGAGGGTCAAAAATCATCATCTATAGACCTTCATCAGAGGTTCAAAAAATAACCAACCAAAGAAAAAAAAAGTTTCGGCTAAGTTCCCAAAAAGAAAAAAGAAAATAATCCGATCTATGCAGTCGGAGGAGGAGCTTGAACGTCGGGAGTCTGATCTGGGCGAACGTTTCCGGCAGGCACCTCTTTAGCTTCTTCAGACAACAAAGATTCGAGGTTAAAGTCCGGATACATCCCCTGGACCACCTCGATACAATCATCGAAGCTGCGGTTGTAAAACTTGGCGGCTTCGGCGTCCCTTTCCTTTGAAGTTTTGAAGGCTTCCACCGTTGCGGCCACCGCCTCGGCTAGAGAAGTTTTATCCTCAACACGTTGAGCTTCCCTCGCCTGAGTGACAGCTCGGGTTTGCTCTTCTTTCGCCTCGACCTTAGCTCGCTCAAGGGCTGCGCCCAGACATGCGTTCTCCTAAGCCAGCGAATCTGCGTGAGCCCTGGCTCGAGTTAGCTCGGCGGTCGCAACATCGCATCGAGCTTTGAAGTCATCTGCGACCCCTTATAGTCGCAGCTCCCTAGCTTCAAGGTTGGTAACGACCCCCTGTAGCCGAAGCTCCCTGGCATTCCCGTCTTCAAGCTGTCGGCGCAGCTCGCCCTGCTCGAGCCGGAGGAAGGTGCCTTCATCCCGCAAAACCTCTACTTGGGTCTTGAGGGCCTCCACCTCAGCTTCTTTCCTTTTTGACTCCCGCGCTCTCTCCCGAGCCGCTAGAAGCTTCGGGACGGATTGCATAAAAATAAAAGAATGACCATTTGGGGGTTGTAAGTGCAGAAAGAACAAGAAAGGGCAATAGAGATACCAAGTAAAAGACAAAAGTCATGTCATTCAGAAAGGAGCTGTCTGACTTGGGAAGGTTTTCTATGCTCTCCTTTGGGGCATGTTTGGCAGCCCAAGCATCAAACAAGATAGATGGTAACCCGACGTAAACTTCCCACTGTTCGTCCCTATGTGAACCGAGTCTGCTGCTTCCGCACACCCTGTCCTGCTATCGACTGAGGCCTGAGCCTCGGCTCCAAGATCATCTCCAGCCCCGGGAGGAGTAATCATGGCATCAACCATCTGAACGGCCTCCTCCCGCTCCGACGATGAAGGGATAGCTATGCAAGAGGCTGAAAGATGAGCCTCTCCGATGGGAGGAACGGTTGTGGGCGGAGCGAAAGGAATAACGGTCGTTGAAGCGGAGACAATGGTTGTTGGAACCTGCGTATCGACAGGCACAGCAGTAGGAGTCACCCACGTATCGGCAAGCACCGTAGTAGGAGCCACCCGCGTATCAGCAAGCACTGCAGTCGATGCCACCTGCGTATCGGCAAGCACCGCAGCCAAAGCCCCGACAACAGAAGCTAAGCCAGAGGGCCCCTCTCCACAAGGAATTGCTCGCCGACTCTGAATGGTCGTCTTTATCCTGGGTTTGCCCCTCAACAATTCCTTCGCCGTCGAAGCGACCTTCTTCTTTCGAGAGCCAGATGCCTCGGCCATGCCTATACAAAAAAAATGACAAATCAACAACTAGAAGAGCAAGTCTGATCCTTCCAAAGGAGATAGAAGAAAAACTTACTAAAAGACGTCGGGAGGGGCACCGACCTACAAAGCCCGGACCAATGAAGGTTAGCGACGGTGATCAGATCTGACCAGGAGTAGAGCTCTCCCGATCGCACCCTAGCCTTAGCTATGCAGTTCTTCTGAGCCGAGTCGAGGGGAGGTATACCCCTTGCAAAATCTACAAAGATAGAAAGCTCTAGTTCAGTTTGAACGAGGTAACCAAAAAGGTATCGGGGAAAAGGGAATGATTAATCCAACCTGGTTTCGAAAATCGAGTAGGAACCCGAGTCGTCAGAGTCCCGACTTTAGCCGCCCGCGCCTCCCATTCGCCCGCAGCCCAGAACCATTTGTTCTTCCAGTCCTTGTTGGAGGACGGAAGGTTCATTACTAGCCCTGACCCTTTTTTGCCTTGAGTCGCAAAGTAGTACCATGGTTCTTGACTATCGTGTTTGACCAGGTACAAGCTCATCAGTTCCCCTGGGGTTAGCTCTGAGTTCCCGAGTTGACGCCAGATAATATAGAAAGACATTAAAACCCTCCAGGTATTTGGAGTGAATTGCCCGGGAGCTAGTCCGAGGTAAGTTGTAATGGCTCGGACGAAGGAATGCAGAGGAAGTCGAAGCCCACATTGTAGTGCACAGAGGAGAATGGCCACTTTTCCCTCAGCAGGTGTGCCGACAGTATCCAGAGGCTCAGGGGCCCTTATCCGTACAGAGGCCGGGATTTAAAACTCCGAGCGGATCCATTCCATTTGGGAATCCGACAGCATGGAGCCTCCTGGGACTACCTCTGAGGCCCGCCCACTCGCTAACATCTCAGTGACCTCGGCAGTCACGGTCTGGGGGGCTCGGGCAGCTTTCTTTTGGCCAGCCCTACGAGTCTGAGCCCCCATCTCCTTCTACTTTCAGGGCGGAGGGAATAAGGGCACAGCTTTAAAGGGGCCTTCAGAGCCCCCTCTCCCGTCGCCAGAGCTCCCCGACTCGGAGTCGTCATCATAATCCTGAACAATCTCCAGGTCAGACGACATCCTAAGAAGAAGGAATGTAAAGAGACGCAAGGAGACTCACCGGACGATCACCGAAAATCGCTTCTGCCGGAAGTATCCTGATGGTCGGAATCGCCTGTCGGAAAACCCTGATCGGCCGGAATTGCTCGCATCGGAAATTACCTCCTCCGGTGTCAGCTTAAACGCAAAGCGCATAAATGAACCAAAATCTTCAAAGAATGATTTATATAGACCTCACCAAATCCCTACATTAATGACCAGCAATGATGGCTGCTACCGAATCGTCGTGAGCCGACCTCGGAGCTGACGTGGCCACATACCATTGGCTCAGGCTCTATCGGGTAGTACACCTCCGACATCGAGCGGCGTGCTTCGGATAAACCAAACGACGCCCGAATAAGGAAATGTTCCATCTAAAACATTACTCCAGGTATACGTGACAACAGGTCATAGGCGGACGATAATTCGAAATCTTAACCATCGCCACGGGTCCACTACGCGTGGACTCATATGCGGGAAACCCTTTGAGTGTAATGTTTTAAAACGTAATAGTTTTGGCATGCGCGGAAGAATCGGCAGATGAGGCATTTGATCTTCCTTATGCTTACTCTCCGAGTCCTTAGCAGACCTCGAAGAGTAGGGGGCTTATGTTATGGGAAGATCCGAGCCCCTTATAATTCCGAGGATCGACGACATCGAATTGACAACTACATGCGACACCCACGGCTGACTGAGTTGTAGAAGCGCCTCAGCAATGGGAGTAATGATCAAGATAAAACTCAACTCAATAAAGAAAGCCCAATGCTCCGCCTCGGACCTCGTGAAAGAAGTCTCCCAGAACACCCAATTGGTGAGAGGTTGAACCCACTGGATCAGCTCGGACTATGAACGCGATTGCTACTCAACGAAGGTTTGTAATCACTCTGACTGAGGCCTCATCTATCAACGGGGCCAAGCCGATCCGGATCTTGAAGTGAGCACTCCATGAGCTAAGCTTGGAAACTAGCATAAGCGGACGTGGCTAGTTACTTCGCTCGCATATATACATGATACGCATAACATCCTACATAATCCTCGAATTGTGCACAGTATCCCCACAATCTGAAAATCCCCCTGATTGAGTGAATCGTGCCAACATTGACGGGCCTCAACTGTCCAACAATCAGGTATAAATACAATAAGACCCCATTGCTACCGGTACGCAATATCTTGCACTCTCCCTCTACCCTTCAACTTAAACCCCGATTCCCTTAACCTGACTTAAGCATCGGAGGGTCCCCCGGCTTAGACAGGGTCTCCTTTGCTCATCCTTTGTGCAGGACGAGGGTTCATTTGAGGAGTGGAGAGTAATCCAGATTTTGTCATCAATAATAATAATAATAATAAAATATACTTATAATATATATATAATATTCTATATTTGGACGTTGAGGTGGCCCATCTACGTGGGACCCACCTGACGAACGGTTAGGATATATGTAGCAGGTGGCCCACATACGTGGGACCCACCTGACGAATGGTTTGGATGGCATATACATGGTAGGTGGGCCACCCTCTGACGTGGAACCCACCTTCATTATTAAAAAATAAATAAAAATCTGCACCGTCCAGACTCATCTGGACGGTGGGATCTGGGCTGCCCATATATATATATTATTGTATTTAGGTGGGATGGCCTACCCACGTGTGTGAGACCCACCTAACGAATGGATTGGATGGTTGGACCTGGTAGTGATCCAGACCGTCCGTCCACATTTTATGGGCCACGCGTGTGGACTCCACCATGATGCCTGCGTACCCCAGTAATCCACGCAGCTACTAGCTGTTGTACATCAGCAAGTTCCGTGGGATTCCAGCACGAGGTGTGAGTTGAAATCCACACCGTCCGTCTATTTTTGAAAGGGGACGTGGGGCCCACCTTCGTGACGTGTTGGTGCAGTACGTCCCCTCCCTGATGCACGTGTTGTATCCCTACCATTCATCTGTTGAACATGTGAGGGCCAGCACACCACCGTCCATTCATTCGGCGAACTCGTCAAAGGCTTGAGACTAAAAATAAGACAGATCCAGGCGGACCACACTGCAGAAACAGTGGAGTAGAACGCCTACCATTGAGACCCTTTTTTGGGTCACAGAGGTTTTAGACCAATGTGAAATTTGTTTTTTTCCTCTCAGTTCAAGTCTTTGTGACCTTATGAATTTACTGGATGGAAAATGAATGCTATGGTGGGCCCCTCTAAATTTTAACAGTGGAAATCATTATCACCACTATCATTTGTGGTATGGTCCAGATGATCCTTGATCTGATTCATTGTTTGGAGAATGCTCTAAAATGACCTCTATAGACAGATGAATGGTGCGGCCCAGGTAGTGCGGCCCACTTGTTGTATTTGGGAGGCCCAATATGAGGTATTCAGGGCCCATGGGTTAAGGCCCATTGTGATATATATTAAGCCCATTTGATTCAGCTCAATTAACTTAGCCCATTTGTATTGGCCCATTTGATCGGCCCAATTGACTTGGCCCATTTGATTCGGCCCATTTGATCGGCCCAATTGATTTGGCCCATCGACTCTGCCCATTTGTTTCGACCCATTTAATTTGGCCCATCGACTCGGCCCATTTGTATCGGCCCATTTGATTGACCCAATTGACTTGGCCCATTTGATTCGGCCCATCGACTCAGCCCATTTGTATCGGCCCATTTGATCGACCCAATTGACTTGGCCCATTTGATTCGGCCCATTCACTCGGCCCATTTGATCGGCCCAATTGACTTAACCCATTTGATTCGAACCATCGACTCGGTCCATTTGTATCGGCCCATTTGATCGACCCAATTGACTTGGCCCATTTGATTCGACCCGTTAATACGGCCTGATGTTATATACATTGGCACATGAGTGAGACCCAATGTGATGCGTATATGCCCCATAAGCGAGGCCCATGATGATGTATATTAGACCCTTGTATGAGACCGTGGACCCATTATACGATTAACCCTATGAGCATCATTCCTTGGAAGCAATGTTGGTTAAAGGTCCCTATTGATGGGCAATGGTTGGACGTCCATATTGTGACTTCTCTTAGGCCTTGTTAGGCCCTTCCTCATCATTCTCTCGTGGGTTAACCCTAATTAATGGACCCCATTCACCATAGACGGATGGTTTCGTGTTATCGGGTTTGATATAACCACGGCCGAGGGCCGATCTTTATATTATGGTTTGATCGGCTGTTCATATATGGACCCCGCCTTGCTTATAGGCTGATTATCGATGTTGATTATTGGTTCCGATTATCGAGGCCGATCTGATTGTCTAGGCCGATTCCGATTATTATCGAGGTCGATTTCGATTATTGAGGCCGATTCTGGTTATTGAGGCCGACTCCGATTGTCGAGACCGATTCCGATTATAATTAAGGACGATTCCGATTATTGAGGTCGATTCTGAGTATCGAGGCCGACTCCGATTGTCGAGGCTGGATATCGAGGTCGATTGCCGAGGCCCATTGTGACGTATATGCGGCCCATATTTGAGGCCCATTCGATGAGCATTCAGCCTCGGCTGAGGCTTATGTAATGTATGTAAGGCCTATATGATGAGGTCCATTGTGGTGCATTTGAGGGACAGGCGATGGATCCCGTTGTGTTGTATATTAGGCCCATGTGAGAGGCCCATTGTGATGTATATTAAACTCTTGAGTGAAGCCCATGGTGTCATATATTAGGCCCTTGTGTGAGGCCATGGGTCCACTATATGTTAGGCTCTATGCGGGCCATTCCTTGGAGGCAATGTTGGTTAAATGTTTACACTGTCGAGGTCAATTGTCGATGCCTGTTATTGATACCGATTATGAGTATGTGACAGCATAGCATCATGATACATGCCCATACGCATCATCTGCATGTTTGTTATGAGATGTGGTTGACCATTGCATATGTCATTGGGCAGGTTGTTATGAGACTCCCTGATAGGCGGAGATTGTCTCACATGAGTGCACAATATGCGCAGGATTGATGCATGACTGGATTGTATGACTCATGCATTTGACATTGTGTGTTGTGATTACTCGGTGCCCTAGCGGCATCAGGGTCGTAGCCTCTACAGGCATATCGTGGATGGCCAGATGGGACACCGAAAATATGTTATTAGCATCGAGCTGCCATAGATGGCCCTGAGTGAAAATTCCTAAACCCTCTTGGTACTAGAGGACGCCCCAACGTCGAGACCGAGTAGTGTATGAGCGCATAAGGGTCGTATACCAGTAGGCCGCGTCTCCCACTGTATTGTGGTCGATTGGGAGGGGGTGTGGCCTTACCCGCCTGAGGGAGTAGGCATAGCTAGGCTGAGTTTGACTAGCTCGTGAATGGGTACACTATCAATGTGCCGGGTAGATATTGACCGACTACTAGCCAGACGGATAGTGAGGTCTTTTCCACTTACCCAGTTGTGCTCTTGATGGGGCGGCAAGCTGGTGTAGAGTGTACTAGACCCAGGTGATGATCCCAGAGATGAACAGTACTGATATGTAGACTTATTGGGCAGGAGTTGCATACTCATTCATTCATTCACTCATTCACTATCCACTCGGGCTGGTGGTGCGCAACTATTTGTTACGTGTGCCTTTGCAATGGCATGGATTTCAGTTGAGGCGTGCGACTAACCTGAGATCAGGAGTTTACCACATGGAGTCTGACTATCCAAATTTAGGTGTGGGACTGGTTTGGATAGAAGTCCCTTGTGGTGGACCCTATAGCCTGCGATACTACGTACTATCATCCCTACTTCACACTCCAGCATGGTCATTCCATTCGCACCACATATTGCATTACATCCGCGGCATATGGTATTTTAGGTTACTGTGTTTTTGCATTTATATGGTCTAAATACGGCATCTGATATTTGGTTCTTTATGACTCCTCATTTGCATGGCTGATCTGTATTGCGTACTCTGATATTGTTTGACTCATGGACTCGTCAGTATTTCCGCTTACTCTGATATCGTATGATTCATGATCTTACCTATATTTTCGACATTGTATGATTATGGCGTTGTATTTATGTGCTTGGCACTTATCTTGTGCACACACACTTTCACCACCCTCTAAGCTTTCTATAAGCTTATACACGATAGATGCATGCAGGAGATGATAAGTTGCAGCAGCGTGGAGCTTGGAGCATGTAGCTGACTTTTGGAGTTTTGATTTTAACATATGTATTTCCCTTTTAGCATTATATTCAAATATTTATATTAGTGGATATGTGATGATGATGTTGCCTTTGTGATTTGGGTAAACTTGTGGTTATGCCTTTTACGAGATAAATGCACATTGGAAAATCCTCCTTGTAGGATCCCAAGATCGGAACCTGGCATATGGGCGCTGGGAGTCGAGAATGAAACACTACGGAGGCTGTCGGCACCGGATTCGGCAATCGGGATTCCTGTGAATCCGATTTTTGGGTTTGTGGCGTGACACCACCTCTGGTCGTTGTTGACTCAGTTGACTTGCATCGGTGGTGTTGAGTCATATAGCTGGTAAACTTTTTAATTAAAAATATTAGAGGGTGAGATTCAATCCAAGACTTTCTAGGAAAAAAGAAATCACGGTTATCGATTGGCTGGCTTGGTTCTAAAAAATGCAAAATTTTGAATAATTTGAACTTGAATAGTTTAAAATCTAGGCCTAAGACAACCTTAGGCCTATCCCTTGGTAGCCCAAAAAGCAATGCTCTCAACCATGTAAGCAGAACCACTAAGTTTAGACATTTTTATTACTTATATTTAAAAAAATTAATAGTTATTTATTATAAATATTTCTAATTCAATTCTTAAGTATCGAGTTGAGTCAAAATAAAGGCGCGCTTGGGTTTTCGATTGACTCGACTTGATGAAGCTTCGAGTAAAGTCTAGATGTAGGAAGGAGGGAGGAGAGGAGAAAAGACTCTTTCTCTCACTTTTCTCTATCTAGGTGATGTCCAATGGGGCTAAGGACATTCAAGGCTCTCACTTTAATCCCTCTTGCATAACATCTATTTATAAAGAGTTAGGATTTCTCGATAAGACAGTTGTACGGTGCTATGCCACTTTATTGTATTCGTATGCCCCCACTCGGAACATGTTGGGGCTCTGAGGGACCCACTATGATTTATGAGTATATCAACTCCATCTATCCATTTTTACATATTATTTTAGGATATAAGTGCTCACAACCCCAAGTGTAGGGTCGCGATGTAGTAATAATCTTGGTGAGACCAAGGTTGAATCCACAGGGACTAAACTCGTACGTTTCTGAAAGTAACTAGAAGTAGAACTAGAAGAAGATCTAAATTAAAAATCTGGAATAAAGGAGTAATTGTGAATATTATTTAACTATCAATTAAAGGTGAGAACTAGGGTGCCAAGGATCCACTTGTAGCAATTGAGATGCTACCTTGCTTGATTCAAGAATCTTAATTGGAATTAGAGTCTTATCCTAGCCAGTTGGAGAAAGAGATAGTCCAATCTATAAACTTCTCATTGATCTAGCCTCAAAGGAGGAGAATTGTGATTTGGAAGAGATTTCATCACCCAACCATGCCCAAGAGACAATGGCAAACAACAGGGAGACAATGGCAAACAACAGCATTTACCAACCCCACAATCTCAAATAAGAAAAGAAGATGCTCAAAGCTATCGTAGATCTGCTGTAATTTGAGTCATAATAAACCATTAAAAACTGAAAGTATTCCTTAAAATCAACCAAAAATCAAAGAGGTTCAACAAGAACAAGAATCAAAACAAGAAAAACATCTCAAAAACGCTACAAGCTTCACCTCTGAGCCCTAACTAAGAGGTCTAGCCAACCATAGACATGATTATATCAAGAATCCTCAAAGAAAGCATTAAAAACAAGGAAAGAAATGAAGAAAAACTCTTGGGAGACGGTTCCACCCTTTTGATCTGCTTCTTAAAACCCTAGATATCCCTAGAAGTCTTTAAGAAACCCATATTTATAGCCTTGTCCATGTAAAACTGGAAAATCGCATTAAATTTACACAGTCCGCGTAACTCTGCGTAACGCCTTCGATGTCATTGAACAGTCTTCGATGTCATCGAAGGTATTTGAATTCGGAAGTCGCGCCTTTTCGCCTTTCGCACTGCGTAACTCTTCTTGTCATCGAACATGCCTTCGATGTCATCGAACGATGTTCAATTAATCGAGAATGTGTCTAGAGAGTTCCAGCGAGTTGCTCCAAAAATTCACAAAAAGATCGATGTCATCGAACTGTCTTTGATGTCATCAAGCATATCTTCGAGCCATCGAATAGGTCTTCGAGCCATCGAGAAATGTATCCAATTTGTCCAGCGACCAACTCGATTTTCATATAATTCTTCGATGTCATCGAATACTGTCTTCGATGTCATCGAAACGTGATCAATGACATAGACAGTGAAGTGAATTTCTGCACTTTGTTCTTTTGACTTCCTTCATTCTCCACTTGGTTTTCTTGAATCTTGAGGTCTTAAAATCTTCAATCTTTGTCTCCTAAGATCCATTCCTTGCCTTGGTGATTCTTGACATCAAATCCATGCTTTTAACATTCTTTTCAATCCAAGCTCTTAAACTCACCTTGCAACACAAACATGTATAAAATATACCATTAAGCATTATCATGTCCATAAAACCAAGATATAAATGGAGGAAAATATGCAATATTTGACACTCAACAATAAGCTAAAAAATGAGGTAGATCAAAGGCTTGGACCACACAGTTGGTATTAAATGCCCACCATTAAAAACTTCTTAGGAGTTGTGGAAGATTAAGTTGAAAATTGTGTTTTAGCTTCATATAGGTTTATGAAATTTGTGTTTTGGCTTCATACAGGTTTATGTTGTTAGTGCACTGATTTGTGAACCTTTTTTGTCAATCATGTGAGTGTATGTGTCATGTAGTCGGTTGAGCCCTTAGAAGCTAAAGACCGAAGACTTGAGAGGATGTGGAGCATTAAAGAGCAAAGAACAGGTAAATGAGGTACCTCGGTGACCTTAACCCTTGACCCAAAACAATCCCTAAACCTCTAGATGATCATGCCTTAGCAGGCAAACCTTATTTGATTATCTCTTAGCCTTAGGAGCCTAATTGGAACATTATTAGTAATGCTAGAAGAGGTGCTAATATGCTCTAAAAATATATACCCAAAATAGTAGTTTCGAGTGGTTCTCAATTCCATCGACAGGCTGTCGATGGGACTCGATGGAATTGAAGGACCACTTGATCCAATCGAAGAATGAGTCTAGTGACCAATAAAGATAATTTTGAATTTTCTCGACAGGATCGACAGAGGGTTCGATCCTATCGAAGGACCTTTGATCCCATCGAAGGACCTTTCAATTATATCGACAGAGTCATTAATTAGTTATTTTATAACCATTGTAAATTGGTTTCTTATAAAAGGGCATTCGGTTCTTGGGTAAAAGGATGAGTTTTTGGTGTAATAGAAGCTTAGGAGATTCTCCACTCATACCCCACATTTCAAGCCTCTAAAACTATGAGATATAAGTAATCTTCCTTCTGATTCATCACTTGAAAGATGATTCCAACCTTAATGGAGAAGATGAACTTAATCTCCACATTGTTTTAGATATTAGACTTGAACCAATAGTAAAATCCTCGTTTAAACCCTCTAAAATACCCTAGATAATTCCCTAGAAAATTACAACATTCCTATATATTATAGGAGATTCACCTAATCTCCCATCACATTGGTTACCTCAATGGAGTAATGCATGTATGGTGTTTGATTTTGGAGCTGAAGTATTGACAATACATCGACATCAACAATCAAGGGAGCAAAAGGAGAGCTGGTTGAAACATGAGAGTGCATCGATCAAGCAACACAAGGCAGCGTATTAAAATGGCTCAATTCGACAAGTGTCAATTAGTGAGTCCATACTCTCTTTCCTTATGTAGGATTGATGGTAAGAGTTTGTGACCCAAACTTGATAGGTTCTTGTGTATGACCTATACTCTTGTGTTGGGTCGAATTCACCAGACATGGGTATGTATGTCTTAGTCATTCACTAGACATGGGTATGTATGTCTTAGTCATTCACCAGACATGGGTATGTATGTCTTAATCTCCGTGAGAGCCTCCGATAGGAGTAAGCTTAGGTCCTTGGACTAGGACCGAGATTGTTGGTTATATGATAAAAAACAAAGTGAAGTCTCTTAGGGAGCATCCGGCAGGAGTGTATGCTAGATAGGTCTTTATGTAGGATTGTCATCCTTGTATAGGGTTGTAAAGGTTAGAGGTGAACTTAATTTAAAACCTCTGATAGTGAAATTCGACTCATGGGTTGAGTGCGTTCACAAGAAGTGGATTAGGGAAACCGAACCACTACCTGCTTATGTTTGGGATTGTCTTTTGAGCACTTATTTAATTATGCTTATGAGATTGATTAGTGAATTATATGTATTCATGATTAGATGAATGCTTGGAGATAATAGTTAGCACATCCCATGTTCATAACCACAAGTGTAGGGTCGCGATGTAGTAATAATCTCGATGAGACTGAGGTCGAATCCACAGGAACTAAACTCGTATGTTTTTGAAAGTAATTAGGATTAAAAGAAGAAGAAGATCTAAAACTAAATCTGAATAATTTTAAAGAGTAATCATGAATGATGTAATTGAAACTTGTAAATTTAAATGTGGGAACTAGGGTGCCAAGGATCCACTTGTAGCAATTGGGATGCTACCTTACTTGGTTGAAGAGATCTATCTGGAATCAAAGTCCTATCTTATCCAATTGGAAAGAGAGATGATCAAATCTCTGAACTTCTCAGTGATCTAGCCTCAATGGAGGAGAATTGTGAAGATTGGAAGGGGTTCCATCACCCAACCATGACCCAGAGAAGATGGTAAACAACAGGATTTACCAATCTGACATTCTCAAATAAGAAAAGTAGATATTCAAAGCTATCGCAGGCTCTACTGTAATTTGAGTCACAATAAATCAATGAAAACTGAAAATATTCGTTAAAATCAACTAGAAATCAATGAAGTTCAACATAAACATGAATCAAAGCAAAGTAAACATCTCAATCATGCTACAAGCTTCACATCTTAGCCCTAGCTAAGAGGTTTAGCCAACTATAGACATGATTGAACTAAGAACTCTTAAAGAAAACATAAAAACAATTAAGGAAGAAGAAGAAAGACTCTTGGCAGCTGCTTTCCACCTTTTTGTCCACTCCCTAAACCCTAGATGATTCCTAGGAACATCTTAGGGACTCCTATTTATACTTGTGAAGCTCCACCTTACGCACCGACTTGGAATTTCTACAAACCGACTTGAATTACACAATCCACAGCATTTTCGTGTTATGCTTCGGTCGAATTGAAGTCACCTTTAGTCAGACCGAATTTGAAAAGGATTCTGTTTCAGCAGTTGCTCGATTTCGGTCGGAGCAAGATGTGTTTGGTCGGACCGAACTTATGTCGTCGGTGGTACGGAATTAATCTTCGGTCGAACCGAATTAATTCCAAAATTCATCGTTCTTCACTAGAGATTTTTGTGTACTTTTGGTCGCACTAAATCCTCCTTTTGGTCGGACCGAACTGTGTATTGGTCGGACTGAATTGTCCATTGGTTGAACCGAGTTAGCTTTTGAATTCCATTGTTTGTCATTGGAATGTTCTGTGCAGGTTCGGTCGGACTGAACCTGTCTGTTTTCTGCTATAGATTCTGCATTTCTTCAGGTCCTTTCTTCAGCCTTTGTACTTGGCTTCCTTGGAACTTTGGCATGTAAATTCTTCATTCTTGGTCTTCTAAGATCCAACTTTTGCCTTGGTGATTCTTGAGCACTAAATCTATGCTTTTAGCCATCTTTTCAATCTAAGCTCCTAGATTCACCTTGCAATACAAACATGTATAAAATATACTATTAAGCCTTATCATGTTCATAAAATCAAGATACAAATAGGAAAAAATATGCAATATTTGACACTCAACATCCCACACACACATCTACACTATCATATATAGACTAGTTACTTGAATGACATATCTAATGTAATATATATGATTGGACTCTCTATTCTCTTAGAAGTCTTAGAGTTAATTACCTTAGTTTAAATTGAATATTAGTTTAAGTAAGAAATTATGTGTTAATTGGTAAAAATTGTATTTGGTCATAATCACTCCCCTCCCCTCTTTAGGACATAACTTCATTCTATCGCTTCGCTAATTTTTTGTACATAGCCGTGGTATCATATACCACGTACAATTTCATATATGGCCTTATTAACAGGTTGGGTGACAAATAAACATCATGATGGGACCGATGAATGTTTCAATGGTGGGAGTAATTATTAAAATTGTTTCTTATTGTATCGTCCACTTGAGCCTTAGATCTATCTCATTTTTGGGCTTTATCATAAAATGATATGGAAAAATGGATAGACGACATTGATATACCCTTAAATCATGGTGGGTCCCTCAGAGCCCCAACCTGTTCTGAGCTCGGGACAACCATGGTAATAAATAATCTACGTCACAAAAATAAATATGAGGTGTCCCTACTTTTTAAGGGATCTTAGGTAAGATATCTTTTAACAAACACCCTACTTCTTCCCCAATGGTTATAAGCCTAGAACTCAACTTTTCTTGTGACTCAATGGCCTCTTAAGATTTGGACATAGAACCATAGCCTCTATTACTAGCCCAAGTCATATCTATATTAGACTTAAAAACCATTGCCTCTAATAATTGCCAAAACATAATTAAAGAATCACTTGTTTGCTTAGGTCCTAGTTGGGATCAAGGAATTTTCCCATGGATTTAGAAAGTATGTTGATTGGTAGACGTCGATAATTCTAAAACTTAGTGACTTAGATAGAAAACCGATTGAGTCAACTTGCCTCTACTAAGTGTTGGGCTGAGTTGTTGTAATGCCCCAAATTTCATAACTTGAGTTTAGTACTCATTTTCTGAAATCCTGACTGTTAAACTTTAACGATAGTCCACATTTCACCATAATTTGTTTAAAAGTGAGCACCGCAACAGAAGAAAGACAAATCAATCATAAATGTAAAGTCCAGATATACATTACAGGTACACAAGATATACAAGTGGTTGCCCATAGGGCTTATACAAACTAATGTCTCAAGACTTACAAATACATGAAAGTACAAAATCAATATAAATGAAATTTAGAATCTAAAGTCGTAAGATCTTCCGGCTTCTCATGCTTCACATGAGCACTAACCTACACAATATCTAAGACTCCTACACCACTGAATATGGTTTAATAGCGGCAATGGCTATCCTAGTGAGGTATACCTCCAATATTTACCATACCATCATAACATTTAAGAATAGTTTTTAGAAAAAGTCTACAATAATCAATTCATAATGACCATTATAACAATAAGGAAAATTCATAATACAAGCATATATCGTTTTAAATAATACACTCTCATATTTAGATACATGGATGCATGTACATACTCACAGACATGGGGATGCACATCCAGCTGACGAATTGGTCTCCCAAGGAGAACTAGCCAACCAAAAAAGTACTCAAAGGTATGCACAATGAGAACTAGCCACTCGAAAAAAGACTATGCAATGAGGACGCCCAAGGCGAACTAGCCTCTATGAAAAGTACTTTAAGATATTCCCAAACAGAACTAGCCTCTATGAAAAGTACTTTAAGATATTCCCAAGCAGAACTAGCCTTTATGAAAAGTACTTTAAGATATTCCCATGCCTCATTACCTTCCTTCCTTTTCTTTTCTCTTACCAAGCTGCCTCCACCTCAAGTGTTTCTACGTGCACTGAAAAACTCCTTAGCATTAGAGTATTTATGAGCTCAGTTGAGGAGGTTGGCAATTGTTGTCGGGAGATTCTTCCCAAACGAGAAAACGAGCTTTCCTCGCTTAAGGTTGACCATCATGGCTGTGAGAGCTACCTAATTGGAATAGCCATATACTTGGACGACCTCAACATTAAATCGAACGACGTAATCTTCCAGTAACTCATCCTCCCTTTGGGTTATCGTGAGGAGGTTGAAGGTTTCCTTATATCTTTACCCTCAATAAATTGGGTGGTAAAAGTCCTACTAAGTTGGCCGAACGAGCTTATGGATTTTGTTTTCAAATGTCTATATCACTTCCGGGTTTCCCCAGTCAGCGTCAGGGCGAATGCCCTGCACATAACAGGTCCACAAGAGACATGGAGTTCCATCCATACTTTGAAGGATTTTAGGTGTTCGGCTGGGTCCCCCAAGCCCGAAATAGGGCGATATTTGGGGCATCCGAAATATGGGTGGCAGCTAAGCTTGTATGATGTCATCTATAAATGTTGGTTCAGTTTGTTCGAGAATGGCATCGACAGAATTTGGAGCCTTTGCATGGCAGGCCTACTGTATGTCACTGAGCTGATCCTAGATTTCTTTAATTTCTGTTCATAAGGGACCTCATTTTCAGCCATGATTTCTAGGGCCTTTCCCCGAGCTTGCCTTCCTTTGTCTGACGTATGGTGCATATCAGACTTGGCAAGCTCAGTGGTTTCCAGGCTTCGTGTTGGGACGAGCACGCTCTCCCTAGGTCGCGCCTTCGCTGGGCATGACTCAGGGCACAAAGTATTAAGTGGGATTGTTCAGTCGCTGCCTCCATCTCTTCTTGTTGATCAACGGGGATGTGTGTTACCTTTTTATCAGCCACATGACACGGTCAACGTTATCGGTCAGGGCTCCTACCTGATTCTCTAGGGAGATGAGTTGGCTACCCCGGTTCCGAGATCTTTGTGCCATTGCTTGTGATGTTAACTAGGATTAGGGGGGCGATTAAAAGGCCTGAGAGTCCTCAGCTGCTACCCATGGGCAGACTCGGCTGTAGCTGGTGTTTTTCCCTTCTTCTTAGACATTGAAGGGGAGAAGGAAGAAATAGCGATTCACGCTAGAGTTGATGGGAGGTTGGCTTTGCGATCATTCTCACAGATAACGCCAATCTGTTATTAGTAGAATTTGGGTGGACAGAGGTAATCAGTTGCGAAAGCGGGTCTACTGAATGTACCTGCATAGATAATATGTAGAGGATAGCAAGGGTGTTGATTATGGTTATGGACCCTCTAATGCTTAAGTCATATGGGCAAACTTGAATTAAAAAAAGGCTTAAGCTTGAGTTTTTGTTCCTTACATCCCTTCAACTGCAGCGAGAGTACCCATTGGGTCCATTGGGTAATGTGAGATAACATGTCTTGTGAGATTTACAAGATATATTGGAAGATATTATCTAGATATGGATCTCCCTCGGAATTTATTACCTTGATTGTCATGATTTTCATATATTGCATGTACTTATTCCTTGATTTGGGGAAGGATATCTTTCAAGATCTTCACCCCCACTCATGCCACATTTACAAGTCATGAGTGCATGCCGGAATATCAAAGATTCTCTCCGGACAAAAAAAACGTTTCCACTGAAAAAAAGGAAATGATACGGTACGTCGGTACCCGATAGAACATGAATATGGTAGGCACGTTTTCCTCCCGCGTTTTCCTCCCGAGTGCATGTGGCAACGTGATTTACTAAATCAGGACCATCCATCCACCTAGATAGACAGTTCGGATTAGTACAGCTGGCATTTATGCCGGTGAAAGTTAGTAAATGCAAGTGCGTTGCATATGCAACACTTATCACATGCCTTTTATGCCATTGGGGGAGGCAGTAGGTCGGCCGAGGTTCGACCTGGCCTAGCCCTAGAGTCATTAGCCCTGCCCTAGCCCAGCGTGGCACGAACACGAGCCTAGGTTTGAAGCCCTACACCAGCCATCGCTGCTAGTGGCCCAAGCCCTGGCATGTCACTCGAGCTGGGCCATGAAGCCCGGCGCATTGTCACCCATACATGCTATGTTCGAAAAATGAGAGTAATGCATTAAACAAGTGATCCACACGTGTCTATTAAATTCAGGCCATTGAAAATTTTCTTTTAACCGTCCATTTTTCTTATATAAGTTCCATATGCTTAATCCGAGGAGCGATGAGCAATGATTCTAGATTTACTGGTCGATGGTGGGCTAGCAACAACGAGTGATATTTTTCCAATAGATGTTAATCAGTACTGTTTCCTGTGGTGTGGCCTGATAGAGTTCAACTAGACAAAGGCCGAACGTCCATATTCAATCAAACGTTTGTAATTAGGATAGTGTAAGAGTCATACTTGATTTGAGTGCGATTGAATGCAAGTCTGATTGGACGCTTGTGGTCCCATACACCAAATCAGTTCTTAAGATCACACTTGTGAAGGTTGACTTGAATGTCTAACCCACTAGTATATAATAATAATGCGATTTAGAAAGGATTGGTTAATACTTCTGAATGGGATCTTTATGCCTTGAGATAAAGATTTTCTCTTTCAACGGTGATCACAATTCTCAAGTTTCTCAATGATACAATAATGGATGATTAAAATTAAGAATAAAAGTTGATCACCAATTTTATTAATTTATAATGAAGATCAATATAATTAACAAGAACATAAAATAAGTAAAGATAAATATTTACGATCGCCTATGTAGACAAACAATAAAGGTGAATGGACAACAAGATGTGACCGGTGTGATCTTCCAAGTATATACTTGGTTGATCGGGATCTAATCACAGTAAGTCGTGGATATTTACACTACACAAGGTGTATTACAATGATGACGTTGGATAGCAGCGATCTAAATTATGCTAAACTCCAGACTTTTTTTATAACGTAGTTGAATAGAAGTGGAAGAACTAAAGCTAAAACTAAGATAAGATATTGTTATGCTATAAGAAGGGTTGTGTGATGGCTTGATTGTTCCCCTAAGCCCTTTTTCAAGTGCTCATTATATAGACTGGGAGGGCAATCGTCTATATTGAGGTCTCCTCGCCAGTTTAGGTTTCCTTTCTGATGCATAGATCCTTAAAGGTTATGGGATCAAACTGTATTCTACTTGGACTCAGATTCCTCACTGCATTCCTTGATTTACTTCTAATTTATGAAGAATTTGTTTGTCTCTCGAACCTTTGTAGTCGCCATGAAAGCATCGATCATCTCATCGATCATCTCTGGGAAGTTTTTCGTTTAGGCATGATTTATGAGACGACATTGCCAAGCTTATTTGGATTACGATATATTTCTGATATTGGTGGGTCTTTATAAGCTTGTCGAGCATGTTGCCCGACCACACATGCCACTCATGAGAAGGATACGTTTCTTCTTTTAGTGTCCCGCTTTTCTCAGTCGTAGACATGCATACAACTCTTAAGTCATTCTTCTTTTGGCAGGTGACATATTGGGGGGTCAAAAGATATTCTCAAAGTGTGAGTAAGATTTTGTCTGTCATCCATACATAGTGCTATCATGCGGCAACATCTCATTGGTCTGCGTGGACATGCCAAGAGAAATGTAAACAATGCCCCACGGTACTTTATATATGGAGGATGTGAATGGACATTTAACATTTCAACTTCGGCAGTCGCTCCAAGGCCCGACACGTGGTGGCACGGGGTTCACACTCGGCCGTCGTGCATAGTAATGTGGTGTCAGAAATTGACTGTCATGATTGCCCGCTTTTAATATAGACGTGAAACCTGACAATCATAATTATTTAAAACGGTTTCTTATCTGTTTCGTTTTCTTTTCGTTTTTCCACCTTACATCCTTTTCTTCTTCTTCAAGCTTCACTGTTTCATCACTTTTATTCTTCCTCTTTTATTTTAGCTTTTGTGCCCCATGGCCTCTTCTTCCTTTAATGTTCTTGAGACCAGGTCGGTAATCATGGAAGTTCCTGCCCCAGATATGAGTAGTTCGATCATCGATCGTATAGGAGACCACATTCTCCTCGATATTCTTCCTCCTCTTGAGTCACCTTCTTCTTCGTCTTCCTCTTCCTCCGTGGATGCTTCTAACCATGGATATGTCCTTGGTCTAGCATTTCGCCCATCTTTTGAGGGTGACCTCTCTTCTCTTTCTTATTTCTTTCCTCTGTTTCTTGAGGAAAACTTCTTATGGTCGGATCCCGAGAATACCAAGCGTAAACTCAGGGCCAATCCTGAATTTGATTGGATCCTTTGGCTAAATCAAGTAGAGACTATATTTGGGCACCGTTGAAAGAATGCATGAGATATTGAGGCTAGAAACACTCCTGGAGGTAGAGATCATGGCTATGAAGATTTGGTGCGATCAAGTTAAGGTCGAGATAAGGTGCCAAGAAGGAGAGTAGGATAGGACCCTCATATAGGGGATGCAAATGTTTGAGGAGCCGGAGTGCATGGAAAGTGAGGTTCTTGGATGGGAGATGCGTATGAGAGGAAAACAAGAAGGAATCGGTGAAGTGAGGAAGCATTTCTCGAATCATCAAAAGGTAGTTTCGGGTTGTAAGAAGCCCCTTTTTTACATTTTAAGTTACATGGCATGGTTACTAAAAAAGCTCATTTCAATTTGTACTTTAATACAGGTGGGGACAGCCGCAGGCCGTCATAGTTCCGGCCAGATACAATTTCTGACAAGAAACTTAACCTTGACTGCATTTTAAGTAGTTTTAAATCTTTATACTTTTTACATTTTTGCATGCAATTGAAAATATTTATTTGTTTTGATACTCTATTGCTTTAAAAAAAATGTTTGGTCAAATTGTAGTCGGTCAGCCCTACATGATTATTACCAAAATACCCAGGTTGTCCTTCTTAGAGATCAGACATCTTTTCAGCCATCTTCTTTTCTCTTATTATATAATTAAGTGGGATGAGGGGCCGAAATTTTCGTCCTTCACTCCTTTCGTACTATTTTAGGTCTTGGACTTGAAAGTAGGGGATCTTCAGCAAGTGCACTATGGCTTGTACTCACGAGATGCTTCTGAACTTGCAACTGTTTTTGTTGCTAAAGCATTATTGGCAAAGGGAGAAAATTACCCCCTAACAGCCGATTTACTTTATAAATGGTCACATCCTACCCTTTTCTTCGTCTTTTTTTCTGTGGCTCTTTTCATTTGTAGACAGTGTTTCCATGTCCTTGTCAACTATTCCAAGGGCTATTCCTTCAAGAATTGAGTATGCATAACTAGGTTTATGCCCTATAATATAATATTCCTCAGATACTGGATGCGTTCGTCATATAGTTATTCAGCAGGAGTTCACGGTTGTCGTCAAATTTCTTGACGACTACCCAAAAAATCTTGGCGTCATGTTTGTTGATACTCATATGAGTAGTGCTCCATTGAGCTTATATTGCAATATTTAGGGTGGTTTTTGTAACCCGCATAGTCGTTTTCTTATTACTCTTGGAGGATGATGCCCTGGTCGTCTAAGGTTGAGGATTGAGCTTAGTTTGGACTGGCTCTCTCTTTCCAGATCGAATCGGTCACTACGGGTCATCTCTATGTATTTTCCTTAAAGGTGGGATAGACACCCATTTATTAGCCGACAATGCTAGCCTGCCGACTGTCATTCTCTCTCCATTGGTGACTGTCCTTGTGGACTGTGTTTTATCAGAAATCCTATGTTTTGGGCCCGACCGTTTTGATTTTTGATTGGTTGATAGCACAATGGTTGTTTGAGCTCGTGTCAGCATTGAGCATGCTGACGACGCCAAGGTATTGGTCATTGTGCTTTAAGATAGTCGTTTTCCTTCATGAGTTTTCCCCTCATGACATATATGGCAGACGAGAGGCTCGTCTTCATGGTTATCATTAGTCGTACTCCAAGCAGGTTTGCTGACAGTCAAACTCCCTGAGTCAGAAACCACTATTAGAGCTTTCCCTCTATCCTTGGATTGAATTGCCCTAGTGTTAAGGATGATTGCACACTTGATATAGGAAGTGGGCTCGTGACTATTTCTCCCTTGGCCGAAATGGATGTTAAGGCGTCACCCTTGTCTTGAGTTAGAGTTGACCGTAGATGGTCGACGGTAGAATGTTCGTTTGTTGATTTGTCAAGGATGGGAGCTTCTGCACGGGTTGATGTATGGTTGCTGCCTGCTTCTCTTTGGGATAGCTGATCATCCTGATTTCAGCATGTATGATATTGGCACCGGCCATTTTGAAAAGAGGTCTTGGTCGATGCCCATGGCCTCTTTTTTGGGGAACTTTAGGAGGCCTTTGTCGATATTTTCTTCAATTATGTTCTAAAAAATTACACAATTCTTAGTGGAATGAGTTTTGGAACTGTGCCACTTACAATATTTCTCTTTCTTCAATTCTTCAACCAACAGAATCTTCTGGTAATTAGAGAGTTCGATAAATCTAGAATCTAATAAGAGGTTGAAAATCTCATCGACCTTCGAGATGTCAAAAGAGTACTTCCTCGAAGATTCAAGGATACCCTTTTAAGGGTTCATACCTTCAAAGGTTTGAACCGTGGATCATTTCAAGGCCAGACATTAATACAACTATTTCCCCATCGCTTCCTCAATGCCCAACTCATATTTAGGCTCATGATAGTACATCCCCTGTGATGAGTTCATCTAGTGATTCTCCTCATGGAGGATTCTGATGGGTTTTTTTTTGACCTGTCGTCCTTTCGCAACTGGGATGCGCAAGTCCTTTCGCAACTAGGATGCGGAAAGAAGTTTCCTAAAACTATAAAAAAGGGTCCATAGGATTTTTCTAGGGATGTTGTGTTGATGAGAAAAACACAAGAGGGCTATCAAAGGTGAGAAAGAGGGAGAAAGAGAGAGAGGAAGCTTATAGAAGGGAGGTTCTGCTCGTGGAGGTTCTCTACTGTGCAATCTATATCTCAGCGCTTCTATGTCTTCATAATCGGTGAGATCTCTCTGGTTTTCTCTATTTTTCTTATTGTTATCCACTCCTGTGTGAGTAAAGAAGATTGTAACGTTCTACTTTATAGTGGATTGTTGATCTGGACGAGGTCCCGTGGTTTTTAACTCTTTGAGGGTTTTCCACGTAAAAATTCTCTTGTGTGGTGTGTGATGATGCATTGATATTTTCATTGCTTTATTATCCATAATTCTGGTTTGTTCTGGAGGGCTAGATCCTAAGGTTTTGTGCCAAGGCCCCCAACAAAGTGGTATTAGAGCTAAGTTCATTGAACGAGTAGGATCGGTTTTGAATTATGGAAGGTGGCTCAAGGATGATCAGCCTCAATGGTTCTAACTGGACCATATGGAAGGCTAAGATGGAGGACTTGCTTTATTGCAAGGACCTATATTCTTCAATTTTAGGCATATCACCAAAATCCAAGGAATGACTGATGATGATTGGAAGAAGACGAACCGAAAGGCGGTGGGGTTTATTAGACAATGGTTGGATGATTCTGTGTTCCACCATGTGTCTACAGAAACCTCAGCCGCTAGCCTATGGCTGAAATTACAAGGGCTGTATGAGAGGAAGACAGCCCGATAATAAGATTTTTCTGATAAGGCGACTTGTGAATCTCAAATGCAAAGATGGTGGTTCTGTGGCCGAGCATGAATGAGGTCAGCAATATAGTGAACCAACTCACCTCTATGAAGATGGTCCTGGATGATGAATTGCAGGCTTACTATGATTATTAGTTCATTGCCTGACAGTGTGTTGAGAGACATTGGTGGTGTCTCTAAGTAACTCTGCGCCAGACGGAAAAATATCCATGGAACAGGTGACTAGCTGTCTCTTCAATGAAGAGAAAAGGAGGGAAGTCTCAGGGGTCTACTCAGAAGAGGCTCTTGTGACACAGGAACGGGAGAG
>JAJHSJ010001883.1:0-32780 GCA_021015155.1 Magnolia officinalis | reverse complement strand
GGGATGGACGGTAGCGAATGAAATCCGGTGGGCCACATTAATATGAGCCAAAATAATCCATTCCTGAATGGTTTTTCACAAGGAGTCGAATGGACGAAATGGATTTCTCTGTATTGCATCGATCATGGCCCCAACAACCATGATAGAAGAGACGCGTGGCGAAGGCTCTGTTTCGCAAGAGGGAGTTGCAGTCAACTCTTGTGGGCCACCATCACGCACCAAAGGTCCAATCTGAACCGTCCATTAGGAATCCAAGGATCCTCTCACCCAAACCTAGGTGGCAGAATGGCAAAATTTAATGAAGATCGGTTTTAAACCGTCTAAACAAGACAACCGATGGTGAAGTAAAAAGCTCTCGGGCCTCATCAACAGAAGATCAAAAATATACTTTCCTGATTGAAATTTCAAGGATAAGACAATAGACGGAGAGGATTTCCTGAAACGTCAGCTAAAGTAGGCCCACCAATATCTTAGCGCAAGAGGAGTGCGTAAACTATGATTATACACGTTTCGGTTTTCCATCGACTTTAACAGAAAAGGAAACATCTCTCCACGGCCTAGTATGCTATAAAAGGAAAGAGCACAGGAGTGAAGAATCATCATCGACAGCTTGGGGTGGACGTGAGAGAGAGAAAGATAGTTTTATTTATTTTTATTTTGTTTTGTTAAGGGCTTCAACCCATTCATGTTGGGCTGAACCTCTTAGCTAGGGCTAAGAGGTGAAGCTTGTGGCGTGATGGGAATGATTCTACGGTTTTGATTCATGTTGAACTGTTATTGATTGGTTTGATTTTAAGGAAGACTTTAGTTTTTAATGGTTTATTGTGAATGCTATTACAGTAGATCTGCGATGGCTTAAGTATTTTCCTTTTCATTATTCTAATTATGCAGTTAGGAAGCCCTATTGTTCACTATCGTCTCCTGGGCATGGTTGGATGACGGAACTCTTCCTAACATTCATACATCACTCAGATTGGCTGTGGATGGTTTAATTCTAATTCTATTGTTTGTCTTGTCTCATGGGCATGGTTGTGATGGAATCGACTCTAATTTACACATATCTTATCTCTTGAAAACTAGATCAAAAGAATTTCAGATTTGATCTTCATGGTATATTTTCAAACATGAAGATGGATGAAGATGGGACTCAAAGTCCAGTTGAGTTCATGAATTAACCGTAGATCCCTGATCTCTACAAGTGAATCCTTTGAATCCCTAGTTCCTACCTTTGAATTTTCTAAGTTTTAGATTATATTTTATCATTATTCCATCAAATTCATTCGATTTAGATTTTATTTAGTCTAGTTCTAATTCTGGTTACTTTCAGAGTACGTACAGGTTTCAGTCCCTGTGGATTCGACCTCGGTCTCACCGAGTTTATTACTACATCACAACCCTATACTTGGGGAGTGGGGAGTGAACACTCGAGTCATATCGCATCTATTCCTGGTCAGATCTCTCCTTGGTGGGTAAAGTACCAGATCTTCAAGAGTTTCTATGACTAATCAAGACACATTATCATGTTTGCGCCATCATCGACTAGCTTAAGGGGGGGAGGATTCCGCAGTCAATTCCCATAGGGCATTTGCGACTAACATCGCCCAGGATCTCACGGCTAGGATTGCTGAATTGAGGGCTTTTTAACATCGAGCTGGAGAACTTAGAGGTCAGGATCACGGCTCTGTAGGCGGAGCTGCTACACTGAAGCGGGAGGGAGCTTTGAGAGAGAAGCATGCTGAACACATTCAACGCAAGAAGGGGAGGGTCGACCAATAGGTCACTGCTGTATGGTCCCAAACAACCATCATCAGTCCACTATCTCGATCAGCTGCTAAATGGAAGGCTACCTTACAAGCCGCAAAAAGCCAATTGGAAGTGGGTATAGGGGTTGATGAGCGCTTTGCATCTTTTGAACTGTAATTTGTAATGGACTTTATCATTAATAATAAAATGGTCACTAAGCCATTTTGTACCTTGTTGTCTCTTTTAACTTATTTCTACTTTTTTCGCTTATAACTAACTACCGACTCATCCCTATATAAAATCAGTGCGACGTGGGCTAGCTCCGAATTATAGCCTTAACTGCTTCGTGCTCCTGGTTACTCGGAATATGTAATGATTGTGTCACCATGATTATTCTAAATCATGAGTGCCTGGACTGCCTATTAAACAACATACGACCTTCACTTGAGTTCATATTACACTTTTCTTTACGATTCCTCTTTACTTCTCCCATGGCTTCCAACTCTTCCTCTCTCGTTGTTGGTGCAGAGTAGTATACCTGATAGGGCTAAAAGTCGGGCAGGTTGGGTCGGGTTGATGCTCAACCCTAGCCCAACCCAAGGTTCCTATACCTCAACCCGAACACAACCCAACCTCGGGTTGGGAATTCTCAACCCAAGCCTAACCCAAGCAAGCTCGGTCGGGTTGGTCAGGTTGGTCGGGTTGATACATGTTAATATTTCGTTATTACATTAGTCTATCATATTTCAATACATGTCTTATTTTTTGTACCTATGATTTATTTATTATATGTGTAGTTATTTATCATAAAGAACTTTATTTTTTCTAAACAAACTAGCTAAAATATATATTTTGGGAGAGAGAAATCTGGCACATCTTGTTAGCTTGAGTGATCGGAAATGGCGTGGACCAATGAGACCCAATGGCATTAGAATTTCCTATGCCTTCAACACAGATGATTCACACTCAATTATAATTTATAGCTTATATATCCATCGGGTTCGGGTTTGGGTTGGGCAACCCGAGGACCTCAACCCAAGCCCAACCCAACTTTTATAGGGTTGGTGTTTATATAACCCAAGCTTGAGACCAAACTCGATATATTATGCCCGAGCCCAACCAAATGTCGGGTCGGTCATGGGTCGGCCAGGTTGAACCCACATGACTTTTAACCCTACTACCTGAAGTAGATTTTTGAATGGGGTTTAAGAGAATTCTCTTAAACCACATTGTTATTTGATGTTAATTGCTTTGCAATGGATGCATCATCTGCAGCTGAGTCCGAGGCTACGCTTGGGAAACTTATTCAGATGTTGAAACATATGTATGTCATGGGAGATTATTCCATGAATTGACTTTGCTAACAAAGTGAACTCGCAATACCTTCAACAACAAACCTCAGCCAAGGAGGAGTTTGTAGCAATGAGCAGGATGCATGAACTAACTTGGTACGACTGATTGCAGTGCGTTCAGATGCAGTGTTGAGGATGTTGCACTCTTATCGAGTTGGGCTAGTAGAAGAACTGAAAGAGCAAGTGTACCTTTTATGCCACAAAGATGGCTGAACCAGAAGATCTCTCCTTCCTAGATGAACAAATCGCTCTATACCAAGCTCAACCAAAGACAAGCTTTCGCGCTTAAAGAGTGGCTGAGGGTGCAGTTTCTTCAAGCGGCCTTCGTGTTGACCAACTGCTCCATCTTTTGCCACTTGTCATCAAAAAGGGGGCGAGTTGGGCTTCAGCACAAGAAAACAATGAAGCTGAAATGCAAGCCCTCCTCAAGGAATTCGAGGTGATGAAAATCTCGGCTGCTCAACCGCTTCCAAGTTCATTTATCGTTTTGTTTCCTTTCCAGCATGATGTGGTCAATGGGACTGCAGAACTTAGAATAAACTTTTTCCAATCAATAAAGTCGATGTGTTTTGTATTGCATGTGATTTTTCAGTGGCCGATCTTAGATGATTCATCACGGTCAGGTATGTTTAAAGATATCAGGTGGCGTTTCTCTAGTTGACTGAGCCTGTGTATTATCGGTCGACCATCCAACACTTAGCCATTGTTTCTTTTTGGATGCCTTAACTCAACAGGAATAATTGTGTGCATTTCTCGAGACAATCTCATTTATTTCACCACATTCTCCCATGATCTTGGAAACGAATCACCACCCCAGCCCCATCGCACTTTATCCAATGTACACATTAACAGCACATTCCCAACTCTATAAAAAAGCATTTCTTCCAATTCGCAGCACATCACGAACGAGAAACTCCGCCAGCAATACTTTAGACGCCGTGGGCCCACAAGGCAGCCATACACATGTTCCAAAAAAAAAAGATAGGGGGGTTAAAAAAGACATGAGGCCTTTCAAATGCAAGTGGGCCCACAAGTTGGGGCGCACATGATTTCAATGGAAAGGGGGCTAAAAGTGCTTGGAGGCCCTTCACTTGTAAATGGGCCCACAAAGCAGGCCACACAACTCTTCCAAAGGGATTTTTAAATGGTTAGAACCCTCAAGCTTGCTAGTGGACCACACATGATTGTCAAGAGAAAAAAAAGCCCAATTTTGATAAATAGGAGGGGAAAGAGGAGAAAAAAGAAAAGAGGTTATTGCTCCCAATGATGCATTCATGGCACACATCTAAAAAAAGGGGATGTTTGAAATGGACCAATGGCATTGATGGGCCATGATCCATTACCTCAAATACAAGATAGGCCACTTAAAAGGAGAAGAAAAGAAAAAGGAGTTCTTGCCTTAAGAAAGTGAAGAGGAAAGAGGAGTAAAGAGGTAGAAAGATTAAGACAAAGGGAGAAGTGTGAAATCGGACTAGTTGCCTCAAGCTTATAAAGACCCACGGAACTATTGATCAGATTGGACATGCTGGGTCTAACTTGGAGGACCAGTGATCCTAGCAGCACTCATAGTGCCACCCTAGTCCCTTTTGACCAGATGGGACCAGGCTTGCTGTGTCTTCGCCAAAAACAAAACCGTGGACAGTTAATTCAAAGAACGGGGTGAAAGAGCGAGAGAAAGATTACTATTTCCTCGAGTGAGTAGAACCTTAAATTGGAGAGTTCTTAAATTTACAAGACAAAAAGAGTGAAGATTTGGATATTTTATTAAATAATGCGTTTGATTTTACACCGCTAATAAAGAAAGCCAAAACTCTAATTCAAAATTACCCAAAGTAGCAAAACTCTTCTAAAGCCTAATTTCCTAATTCTAGTAAAAAAATTTTAAAGTCTAATTGCCAAAAATAAAAATGTAACACCCAGGGTTTTCAGGGGCCGTGTAGGAACTCAGCCTCCAAATTCCCGGGTGTCGCTTATATCCTAATTATGGTGATTTGTACATAAATCAGTTTAAATGAGCAATAAAGGAATCAACTGGAACATAAACCACAACCACACCTAATCTACTGAAATAAATGCGACTAAGAAATACAAGTCTATATGAATATCAAACGGGTCGCACAAGGTGTCGCCCAAAAAATTTATAAAATAAATGTCCAAAAGAAATTGTGCGCTAGATTTACAGCTCAACAACCCATAAACAACCCGCACAATCTACGACGATCCACCTATAAGATGGAAGTAGGAAATCTCCTCTTCCTCATCCATGCTCACCCCACTCAGCTCGTCGAGCTTCGCCTCACCTGCATCTAATGATGTGTCTGGTTGGTGTTTTAAAACACCGTCCCAGAGTGGGAGTGAGTAGCTAACTCAGTGAATGTCATCAGCCATACATTACATCAAATAACAATTCCATGATGAATTTAATAAAAAATATAAATTCATAAATCATTAACTAGTCTTTATTAATGCGTATGCATGAGTTATGTATGATGCATGACCTCTCCTACAACACTCCCTCGAGCGACTTCATCTCACGGTCGCGCATGACCAACACTCCCTCATTGCGACCTCAACTGCCGAGTCGCCAAATCTTTGCTAATGTGATGCGTGAATAATGTACTAGCTGAGTTTTTAGTTAATTTCGTTCATCCAGCAGGTTGGAAAAACTGGTACACCCCGACGATATCAATACGCTCATCCATTTGTGAGGCTAGGACCCCTCAATGTGCGAAGCCAAGACCCCACGATCCTTGATCCGATCGAAGTCCCCACCCCGATTGCAAGCACGTGTGGAGTGCTGGGGGAAGTGGGATAGCTCGCGGTCACAATGGGGAGGCTCGTCACCCCATCGTAGGCCGACAGCTCGAACATAGTGTCCCATTCCACCATGCCCGGTTCACGAGACTGTGGATCAGTTTCTAGCTGTTGTCAGTGGGCGAGGGGTGTTCTAAGTTTCAAACAGGCGTGAACAAACATGGTTAACAAACATGGTTGGTCAGTAAGTGGACTAGACCGTCCAAGTTCAGGCGAGCACGTAACGGACGACATCAGGTGCAAGCAACCCACGTAGTCCGACTGTTGTCGCCCATTCGCATCCGTCCAAATCCGTCAGTCTAGTCACAGGATGGTCCTACCAATGGAAACCACCTTTGCCAATCCCGGCTCCCTGACCAACCCAGAAAATGGATTGTATTCAATAACACTTCAACAATTAAGAGTTCATCTTCTAGCACAAGTGAAATCATGTGTATAATACATTGAGCATGAAGTTTCAGGTTGTTAATATAAAAGCAACTACTCTTAATAGCATGAGTTAGACATGTGTCTGTGTGGTGTTGGATTACCAAAGAGACCAAGGACAACACACCACTCGTAGTACAAGAATACAACAAGAAATAATACAATCATACATGTTATAGGTAAAATCATGCAAGAATCAAATATGAGATGATCATACAACACTAATTTCATGCTCAAACATGTTAAAAACTAAACAAATAGCAATTTATCGTTGTATGGATGTTGGTGGACCTAATATGTAGGTTTCTAACTAGGTTTTTCCCCAAATCACTCATGCACATCACTTTAGCATTCAAAATCATTAAATTTATCCTAAATTTGGTACTTGGCCACCTAGGGATAATGGTCCGCATCTTATGACGTTTCGTCCCATTTCGCGTAGTTCGTAAGGTTTGGACGTTGGGGAAAGGCCGTCGAGAACCTAAGTAAGCATACTAGCTTGTAAGAATTGGAAGGAATTAAACACAAGACCTAAACCTACAAACGTAACTCAATACTTACCTTCAATCGTCGTCGAATCGACACCAATGAAGGACAATGTTGCTATAGAGGAGATGAGATGGTGAAAGTGCACAAACCCTCATGCTTCTAAGCTCTCCCTCTCTCTTCCTCCTCTTTTTCTTCTTTTTCTTCTTCCTTTCTCCCCTTTTCTCTTGTTGAAATTTGTATGGGAGGAGGGGGTGCCCAAATGAAGCCCTTATATAATGTCAGATTTGGTGTAAATGGTCCCAAGGGCTAGGTTTTTACTATACTAGCCCTATGGGAGGGTCTTTCTAACCTCTAGGGCCCACTATGGGGCGTATATGTCGATATATACCATAGGATAGTTAGCCCTAATGATGATCTACGTATGGACATGATCAGCCCGCCATTTGGATGTGTCGATCGACAGATATGATCAGAAGTCTGTTCAACAATCACCTATGGTCGATCGGGGCGACGGGTATACGGATATGAGGAGGAAAATATCTTTACTCCATGTGTGAAGTTTGGTCGTAAACTGATGGTCCGAAAACCTCAACTTTGCATAAGAGTGGACGACTCAATTCACTTAAGTTTCAGCTTCTTCCTTTCGGGCATTTGCACTTCTTATGCACTGTCCTTTGGTTCAAGTTGAGCGGTTCTAGACACTACCCAGGTTTGACTCCTGCGATGGACGTCGAGCCCAGTAAGACGGATATTATTTTATAGTTTTGGAACTAGTGACCCACTAACGAGCAGTTTAGAGCTTGTTCGAAAAATCTAGCATTTGTAGAATGAATTAGGTATTGAAATTTCTTGTGGGCAATGATTAGGATTTGGATTAACTATATTCATAGTGTGGCGTATTTATAATTAGTGAAAGTGGAGATGGTCATGATTACTCTAAACCGTCAGTTTTAGGCTAAAAGAGTAACGGCGTTGATTTGGTCTATTAGTCAAGATCCGTGCCTTATCTGACTTGGCTTCAGTTATATCTTTAATTTAGTTATGATTGTCTTGATTAGTTAGTGATGGGTCAGTTAGATTTGGACCCTATCTGAGCAAATCATGAGGTTAAACTTGATGTTCAAGTGATCGGGCGGATTCGTTGGCTTCCTACGGTTGATTAATCGGACTTATGCGGTTCTTTACTAGTACCACCCATGTGTAAACTAACATTGAGTGCTAATGGTCAGTAAGTGGTAATATAAGTTAATTATATTTAAAAAAATCATGGATTTTTAGAAATCCAAAACCATGAAAATTCAGGACGTTACAAAAAATGTTCAGATAAACCTCACTAGAGTATTGTGAGCATTATTAAATGCAATTAAAAAAAAAAACATGAAATTCTTAACTCTAAAAATAAAAAGATACGACAAAAATAGAAATAGTAAATGTTTCTAAAATTGCAATTTTGAATAAGGGTGTGTTTTTTCACGAAAATAATGGACGCAACTCGCTACAAGGGTCAGTTGACCCCAGATGGCTCACTACATAAAGATTGATAGGTCATGCATTATGTGACAATGTCCGGATCAAAAGTTACGATTGATTTACGGTCCAAACGTCAAACGACAATCTCCCCATACAGAATGAATTTCTTCAAACCGGACACAATTGAGACCCAGTTACGTCATGGCCTATGTATGACTGAAGTCCAGATCAGATGGACTACTTCCGCTTCCGTTCAAGCTTCTTTTAGTCCGGTTGTGCCAAGAATGCATATGTGGCTTACTCTACATCTGCGGTGGTGGGGTATGACGAGTCCATAGCATGAAAGATGTGGAAAAAGAGTAGAAAGAACAGAGAAAAAGTGAGAAGAGAAGTTGAGGAGAAATTGGTAAGAAGAGAAGAAAAAAAGAGAAGTTGTAGAGAAATTGGAGAAGAAGAAAAATGAGAAATTTGTGAGATTGAAGAGGAGGGGAGAATTTGAAGAATTAGGAGAAAATAAGAAAATAGGGGCAATAATACGTCATAACAATTAAAATATTTTCAAAAAAAGGGGTCTTGATCACAAAGTTGGATCATGAGATGAGAAGCCAAATCTTATTCCAATTGCAAAATTAAATTTAAAAAAAAAAAAAAAAAAAGAGAAAAAAAAAAAGAAGCATTCCCAAAAACTAACTCAATCACGATCATTGGACCACGAGATGACAAGTCAGACACTTACTGAAAAATCATAAAAAATATATTTTCAATAAAAATTAGCTTAATCACAATCATTGATTGCGAGATGACAAGCCAGATTTTATTTTAAAAAATAAAAATATATATTCAATAAAAATTGGCTCGATCACAATCGTTGGATGCGAGATGATGAGCCAAATCTTTCCAAATTCATAAAAAAATTTTTCAATCATAACCGACTCGATCGCGCCGTTGGAGTACGAGATGACAAGCCAAATCCTTATTCCAAAAAAATCATGAAAATATTCAAGTAAAAATGAGCTCAATTGTAACTGTTGGATCATGAGATGATCAACCGGATCTTATTCCAAAATCGCGATAAAAAAAAAAAAAGTGTTTCCAATAAAAACCGACTTCGATCATGGCCATTGAAATCCCCAAATGAAGACGAGAGGACTTAGATGGTATAGGCACAGTAGTAAATTAAGATTATCAGGGTCTATTGATTCTGATATGAGCCAATAAGGGTTCAACTAGGTTTTTTAGGAACGTGTTGTAATGAGATTTAAGAAATAAGGGATTTATCAAGTGCTTTTTCCACTGGGCCCAATACTTGAAAGATTTTAAATTACTTTACTGGGATTTCCAACCGTTGAGGTTTAGTTTAAACTGTTAAAAGTATTTTGATGGCAGTTAATGATGTGATACGATTATCTAGATATGATAGTTCAATAATGATCAACATGAGATATAGGTCTTTGATAGATGGCCATAGCAATGGAAAGATTAGATCATAAGTATATGCAATAATGTGGTTATGGGTTTTTACTCATATATAGAGGTTGTAGTAACTCGTTAGGTGACGGAAATCCTACACTCCTAATAAATTAGAGCCTATCTCAAAGAGAGTATTTCAAAGAGAGAGAGAGAGAGAGGTTTCCTTCACTCCTTACTCCTTCGATCTCTTCTACACTTGCATGTGGGATCCACCTAGTGTGAGCTTATGGGGTTCACTCTCCTTCCATCTAAGATAGATGAGAGAGAGACCTACCGCGTTGTAGAAGCAGCAACAACGATGAGATCAGAAAATTTATATAGTATGCATGCATTGTGCAAGTAAAATCCTAACTATTTATCGCTTTAACTTGTAAAAATTTGATATTATTAAAAATGAGGGATTGTAGGGTTAATATTGAATCTGAATTTTGAAAAACACCCTGCATTTTCATTAATAGAGAGAGAGAGAGAGAGAGAGAGAGAGAGAGAGAGAGAGAGAGAGAGAGAGAGAGAGAGAGAGAGAGATCCAACACAGAATAGGTTGGAAGTTATCATCTCGGTGTACTGTAACTTTTGATCCAACCAAATGAAGTTGAGACCTATCTTATTGCAACATCTATATCTCCAAAATAACAACATTGTCGTTTCTTAGTTCCTTCCAGTTTGACATAAATATAGGCCTATTTGCTTTTGCTAGCCTTCAATGTCCCCATCTCCATTATTCCATGTAATGTGGCCTGCTTTGATTGCTGGATCGGATAGATTTTTGGCCCAATGGCTTGAAACGGATAGGCAAACCAGATGGCTGAGGTGGATGTCACATGGATTTGGTGTCAACCTTGGTTACGGAAACTGCTGTAAAGAATTCCAGTGCATTCCCAACGGGAGTTTCGCAATAAACTCGTAAAGGATACAACACCACAGGAGAAATGACAAAATATGGTAAAGGCATCATTCCAAGTAGCATGTTTCTCAACCAATCAGGTCCATTCAAATATTATTCATATACTGGGCTTAGGCATACAGGCACTTTTATCCAGGATGGCCGCTTAGTTTGATTATTTATTTATTTATTTATTTTTGAAAAAAAAGAGGTATTCCCTGTTATGGTTCAAAAGAGAGACGGATTGCCCTCCCTACTAGTTTCCTACCAAAATTCTCATAGACCTCATTTCCCACAACCTATAGTTCGATGGAGAATTTAAAGCTAAATCATTTTAGGGTGACAAGTAAACAGGCCATCAACAACAACAACAACGACAACAACAACCAAAAAAAAAAAAAAACAGTGGCAATCTCTCTTAGAAGGAGTAACCTGATATTAAAGACAACCAAATATCTTTGACACAAGCATATATACACAGGAAAAATTACATATGGAACCATACTTTTATTACTACAGGGAAAAACACAACCCATGCAAACGTAACCACAAACAGACAAGGCCTCCAACAGACCAGCTTCCCTCTCTCCAGAACCTCCCTGCCTTCTTCAAACCCCAGATATACAAGGAGGCGTTTGTAAAATGTGTCCTATGAAAACCAATGATAGGCTCAGATTCTGGGTTTGTACAAGTGGGACCCATTGTTCAGGGATCCAAACCGCTCATATGATGCAGGCCCCATGTTGGATGTCCATGCACCAACCCAGATGAGAAAATCCTAACTTTGGTTGCCAGCAAAAAGACTATTATGAAAGGAAGTACAGTGCCAGTCCATATTCAGCCCGATAGGATCTTCCATTTTGAAAATTCTGGTGGATGGGGCGTCCGGAATGTGGGGCATCACGTCAATGGTCTGGATCACTGAACCAAATACAAACTGAAAACCCACACCTACCATAGACATTCACCAGTCAAGCATTTGTCTAATACCTCACAATTTCAAGAAGTCAACCCCTTCATTATTTCAGTTCCTATTCTCCAATAGTGCAGCAATGCTGCTGATGCAGTCACTCCCTAGGCAACAAGGGCGTAGGGCATTTTCTTGCTGCTGTCCCTCTTCTTTCTCATCAGTAGCTTCCTCCAAAGGCTGCCACCCCCACTGCGTCTCTTGGGCACGATGGCAAGAGAAATCCCAGCAGTTTCAACTCCATAAAACTTTCTAGGTGACTTCACTGGAGAAGCCTGAAAGCTGGTTGTCACTGGGTAGTTTGCATTGTGGACAGATGAGATGTTTCGACCATACAACAGACCAGCACTGGGATTGACAGGTTTCTGAGGGTCTCCGGTGCAAATAATTTCTTTCGTCTTTGGAGACTTGACCTCCTCGACATCAGCATCATCTTCTGCTAGCATCTGATCAAGTAGGGATTGACGGTTATTGGTCTTGGTTGATGCTGGGGGGAGCGATCACCTTGTCAATGAGAGCTGCATCCCTTGGTGAAGCCAAGGCCTTCAACTGTTTCCCAAGATTTAGTATGGTTTCTTGACATTCTGCAAGCTTTTCTGAAGCGGCTGAGATCTCCCATTCCTACAAACACAATTAAGCATGATGGTAGTTCAAACAATACAAGAAATTGTAGACCCATAGCTTATCTCTCGTGTGTGTGCGTGCATGCATGCGTGTGTGTGTGTGTGTGTGTGTGTGTGTGTGTGTGTGTGTGTGTGCTTCTTTAAATTCCAACATAAAGATATAATTACTTATTTATTTATTTATCTAATTGGTAAATTAGTTGGTGTTATCAGTGCTAACTGCTTGGATACAATATTTTAAACTTTCTAACAATTCAACCTTGTAGAGTACATCTATCTGCATTAATCCCCATGCTGCATAACTTTTGGGCACAAGTATTTAACCTTGACTAGCCCAAAAGCCTCAAACTGGTAACCATTTCTGAAACTCCTTCGAGAAATTTTGCATTCCTACTCATAGTCATAGACTCATGGAGCCATAACAAAAGTCAACTGCTTCAACTGTAATCTAGAGACATTATTAGATAAACTCGTATAACAATAGAAAATGAAACAAACTGTTTCTTTTAGCAGATTCCAACTGCTTAAATTTTCCATTGCCAGAGCAAAAGATGATGTTAGAGCAGCAGCTCTAGAACATAAAATGATCGATGCCTTCCAAAATAATATATTTCAATTGCAAAGTGAAGCACAGCATACAATATGGGACCAACATGCCTGATGCAGTCCAAGTTTATGTGCGCAGTAAACAATTATCTTCAAACAGTATTTGATAGCTGTCCAGTAAAATATCCGGAGTCCTCTTTGTGATAATAAAAATCATTTATAGGTATGACTATATAATTGCCACACAAGTATACAAGAGAGCTTACTTTTCTGAGTTGATTGTCCTCTTGGTCAACATGGTAATTGGAAATTCCTTTATTTGCCACACTGTAAATCATATATGGAGTTAACAATGTCAGATTCATTATGTCGCATGAAGACTAACATGTATGTTATCGAGAAATAGCAAAAGAACTCAAGGAACAAAACTTTGACTCTGTAGTGTACCTTTCCAACTGGAGCTGCAGTTCAAGACATGTTGCCTCTAATTCTTCACAGCAGTTATTTTTGTCCTCGAGCTCCACATGCAGAGATGAGAACTTTTGGCGAGCCTCATTTAACTCAACTCTGACAACTGACAGTTGGGTATCAAGATCTTCATTAATTAACTTGTGATTTTCGATTTGATCCTCGATCAGCCCTTTCGATTCTTTTAACTTAACCAGTTCAATTCGTAAGCTTTCAATGCTTTGTTTTGATTCCTGAAGTTGAGTCATCAAGGTTTCATTCTTATTAGTGGCTGACTGAAGCCCCTCTTCCAGATTTTTCTTTCCAACTTCCAAATTCATGATCTCATCTTTCAATCTCCTATTTTCTTCTTTTAGTTTAAATTCAATTTTTTTCTCCATTTGGGACAAAATATTTGTACGTTTACAATCCTCAGATGCATATACTTTTTCTGTTTCTGAACATGGACTATTGATGCTGACATCAAGTTCACTTTCACTGCGTGATTCATCCCAATTAAAATGCTTCTTGATTGTATCCTTCATGCTTGAAACATCCTGAAGTGAAAAGCAATGGTTCATGATCCATTCCAAAGTTGAAGTCAATTCTACAGCAAATCTTTCAAGATCAGCCTTGCCATGTAAGAGATCATTGCAGGTATAGACAAAATTCCGTAGAACACCACTAAGTTCAGAACTTTTCCATTGAAAAACACGCACTATGTAGCTTGCTGACTCCTTACATAGTGTAGGACTTCCTGCACTTTCAGACAAAAACTGCTGGTTACTGTAATCCGTTGAAGATGCCTGATTAATCCCTTCAATAAGTTCAATTATTTTACAGATCGACTTGTTTAGATTCGGGCAGAACTGCTGATTGCTTATTTCCAACGAAGAAGTGTTCATATCACATGCTCCACCAGACGAAGCTGCTGTTGGAGATGTATGTGGTGGTTTCCAAGAGATGTAGCCACTAATTTTGAAGGATCCGAAGTGCTGGAATGGCTTGATATTTCCCTTGTATCCATGACTTCACCAGGAACAGGATGATTCATATTCATCAAAGTTATCCTTACCTCTTCAATAACTTCATCCAGGCTCCTTTGTGCATCCTGACTCTGCTGCAAGATCACCCTCCAAATATCCTGAATCCAACTCGGAGATTTTCCAATGGATTGATACTTCGACTTGATTTCCTGGTTTGATTCACTGGAACCCATGTGACAATTTTCAATTGGGACAAGCTCCTTACCTGTTACTTCTGAGGGATATACTCTTGAATCAGTTTCCAACTGGATCAAACATGTACTATTACCATCTGAAGAGACGTGCAAGCTTTCAAAATGTTTGTCCACAGCAACTATTGCCAATCTTTCCATCTCAACAAAGTCATCCATCAGACTTAGGTCTGAACCTCCAACAGTTCTACATGATGTCTCCTTTGGCTTCCCATTTCTGAAATGCTCTAGTTCAGAAATCAAAGCAGAAGCCCATGATTCAGCACAGCTAGCTTCATCCTCATTGTAACCATCTTCAGATATCGACGCAAGAGTTGGTTCATATGATCCAGACATGCTCCTCACGAGTTCTAGACCAGTCTGACCCTTTGACAAATCTCCAAGTTGTTCCTCAAGTTGGGATAATTTGGAAGCTGTACGTGCACACATGATCCTTGAAGATTGAAGTTCACTGTTTTTCTTGGTTAACGTCTCTTTGAGAATTTTGTTTTCTTCTTCCGTACCACATAATCGCTCCATTAGAAAACTGATCCTCTTATTAGAGGTGTCATGACAATTGTCTAACATGCAATCCTTCACTGTCAAACTTCCCATTGAAAGATTTGACTTTTTCCTCCTTGGCTCGGCCGCATCCCTTCCGAGACATTCAACTTCACTTCTCATTTTTGCAAAAGCAGCAGGACCTGGCAATCTCTTTCGAACTAGGAGACGTAATCTCTGGCATTCTGTTTCTAACTTTGCAATCTTCTTCACACTATCCAGGTGTTGCTTGTGTGATGCATCAGCTGATTTACGATTAAAATCTCTTTCTTCATTCCGCATTTCAAGTTCCTTCTCGAGCATATGAACCTCATATTTCAGAGAAGCGTTCTCTTTTTCCATAGAATCCAATCTTGCCGTTAAAGCATTAAAATCAGCCTCTGCCTGGGACTTGCGCTCACTTAAATCTTCAACCAACTTTTCCCTGACCTGAATGACCTACTCAGATGATTGTTGTCAACACCTAATTTTGAAAGCTTCTTACTTGTTTCTGCTAGCTTCTCTTCTAGGTTTATCCTTAACTTTTCGAATTCTCTTGAGGTCTTCATTACAGCATCATGGATCTTTTGCTCTTGCTCTTCCCGGACTAATCGTAGCTGCTGCATACATTCCTTTAAGGCCGCATCCAAGTGAACTATCCTTTCTTCTGCAGCTACTCTCTGCCGCAAAGCATCCTCCAATTCTTCCTTGAAAGATGCTGCTTCAGCTTCTGCCTTTTCCCAGCCTACAGAAAATAATTAGTTTGTATTAATTACTGGCAGAAAAATAGGCTTTCAACAGTGAAGATAACCAAATGTGCTTTCTGAAAGATTACGTGCCAATAACAGAAACATATTGCAAAAGATTCACACAACAAAAACAATAAAATTAATAACCTGCAATGGCTTCTTCTGCAACCTTTGCATGCTTCGTCACAAGATCATCTTTCGCGTTACACTCAATGAGGGCAGAAGATAATTTTTCATTGAGATTTTTCATGGATCTTTCCATTTCCAGTGCTTTGTCCTCCATATATGCCTATGTACAATCAAACAAAACACCATGATGTGTAAGAACAAATATTATAGACTATATGGTATTTTTTTTCTTAGGAAATAACATATTGATAAGACACTTAGTAGCTTATTTTGCACCATATCTTAAAATCCAGTGATAGCTAGGAAGCTAATGAAACTAAAATGATGCTTCTTGAGAAGGGTCATCCATAGTGTAACAGAATGTAAAACAGGGTTACAATGTATACGTGTAGTTTGGAGTTCACCTGCAGTGTACCATCTTTTTATTTTTGTTTAGGGTTCAAGTAATAAAGCTCTGAGGAGAGTGAGCATGATTCTCTCAGCAACCTTTCTTTCTACCATTAATCTCATCATGGTATCAAAGCCAACAGCATGTCCCATGTTCCAGTTGCAGTGGGTGTGACCTGTGGAAAGTGCAACCCAGACCAAGTGAAAGCCACTACAAGATCAAAAGGGCTACCTACAAGGCCAAGGTGAGAGCCACGACAAGTTGGAAAGGGTTACCATGACGTAGGCCAAAGCAATTGCCACCACTGCATTGGCCATCATGTGTGGCAACTGCAAAACATGGTGGTATGTTAAAACTTACAAGCCCTAGTGGTTTAAGGGCCTGGCTCAACGTGTTCCATTGCTCATTGGGCTTTGACATATTATATAAGGGAGAACCAAGTTGCAGAGCCACAAGGGCAAGAAACATCAGTCATGATTCTCACAAGCAGTCAATGTGGGTGAATAATTCTAGACCTCAAAGAATGAAGGGCCTAGAAAAGGACCAAGCCATGGTCAATTATTTGCAACAGAAAATGACTAGTTATGTTTACCTATTGTGGCAAATGCCGTCATGTTAGGCCATGTTTGGATACTGGGGATTCTATGCCAAACAATGGAAAAGGAAAAGGGTTTTCCTTTGATGTAATAATTTTTGTCCTCTGGATAGCAAAGAAAAGGATGGATTTACTAAGTAATCATTACACTCATATAATTTGAATTCTTGGCACAAGAAAATAGGCAATATTTGTGAGAGGAATATGATATTTCCCCTTGTTATCCAAACAAGAACTGTAAAAAATGGCATCTATGTTTCAATAGTGCCGACGGAAATCATCATTATATAATTATTAATTTTTCATTTGTTTTCCTTGGATTCCACATATCCAAGAATGCCCTTATGGAACAGTCTAGGGATTTAATCCCCTTTTACAACCGAAACCAAAGAATTTCAGTATCAATAGGTTCTTATTGAGGAGGCCTCAATTATACATCCTACTATAGGGGAATCAATAAAAGATCCAAGAGACCAAGTCATTTGTGATCTACAGCAGCAATTCACTTGTCAAAAACATCTCTCCATTCTGAAATACCAAACGAGCAGCTAGTTACAGCTTCATTCTACCTCAACCCGGATCATGGATTCAGGTGCCTTCGATCATACGACGGGTAATTGAGATGGTTCTATTTCTTATTTACCCGTTTCCAGTGGCATAAGATTAGCAGATGGGTCTCTTTCTAGAGCCATTGGAAGAGGATTGTATCAATTTTTCTCATCTTTGGCTTTATCCTGAATCATGCATGTTCCTTCTTTCCATTGAATTTATTGTTTTTTGGTTCCCTAATAAAGAATAAACTGCTGTGTTCACTTTCTTTCCATCTTATTATGTCATCCAGGACTGGAGAATGAGGATTGGTGGCGGTCGTGAAAATAATGGCCTATACTTGTTTGAGACTAGGCATGGTTCTCCTGCATTTGTATTTAATACTTCTTTTACATATAAGGAACAAGTATATCTATGACATTCTCACCTAGGTCATTGTCATTAAATCTCCTCATTACATTCTCCTAGCAGGTTTGTTAGTGATTGGAAATTTCAATGTGAAACATGTCAATTGTTAAACGTCGTCGGACATCATTTCATCCTAGAAATAATAAGAGTACTAGCTCTTTCTTATCCAATCTGATGGATGGCACTAGCCCCAATCAGTTATGATTTTTTGCTACAAATATTTCATTTCTTTTATTTATTTATTTTTGAAAAATGACGATTATATTGAAGAGGAAAAAAGATTACAGCTACAAAAAAAGGTCCGCTGAGATAGCAGACAGACTTAAACACCTAGGAAAATGAAATCGCAGTCCTTCAGGGCTTCAACATAAGTAGCCCACTCGATCAAACTTCTCTTAGCCTTCGACGAGACATAACCTGCGGAGTGAGCAATATCCCTGAAACATCTGTTATTCCTTTCTTCCCAGACTGACCACCAGACCGCAAGAATAACCAACCTCCATATCTTCGTTCTAGCCTTACCAATGCGCACACCCTGCCACCCTTGAAGAAGGAGGTTTGCCTCCTCAGGGAAGCACCAGCTGATGTTGAACCGGAGAAGAAAATCAGACCAAATTGATGAAATGAAGGGGCAGTTCACTAGTAGATGGCCGACAGATTCTTCTTCCTGCAAACAACATAAACAAATATTGGGGAGAATCATCCCTTTTCTCCTCAGATTATCTACAGTTAAGATTTCCTTTTTGCCAGCAAGCCAGCCAAAAGCCACAATCTTAGGGGGAGCGGCATACTTCCAAAGAAAAGAGGCCTGACTAACATGGGGGGCAAACGTATTGGATTGGAATCTGTTGTATAGGGATCTAACAGAAAATCTGCCAGATTTTTCCAGTCTCCAAATCATACTGTCTGAGGAAGAGTGAATAGGATGAGTGGCATAGATGCATTCCAGCAGGTCGGCAAATTCTGCAATCTCCCAGTCTTGCAAATATCTTCTACAAATGACGTTCCACACAATCTTGCAGTCAATTACCGTGTAACAGGCAGCCACAGAAACTTCCTTATCAGGAGTGATAAGGAAGATATTCAGAAATCTAGATTTAAGAGGCATATCTCCAACCTAAATGTCTTCCCAAAAACGAATATTTGCCCCGTTGCCAAGCGCGAAAATGATGTCACTGAGCACCTCCTTTTTCGTTTTTAGGATATCCTTCCAGATAGCCGACGCCTTATAGGAAGACGACTCTTTGGTCCACCATCCACCGGTTGATCTCCCATTTTTGTGCTTGATAATGGAGTTCCAAAGAATCCCATCATCAGCCCCTAGTCTCCAGATCCACTTACCCAGTAAAGCACTATTCATTGCCTTGAGGTCTCTTATCCCTGCCCCACCATCAGAGATATGACGGCACACATCCTTCCAGTTAAGAAGATGAAATTTCTTCTTGTTCTCCTTACCGTGCCAAAGGAAATCCCGCCTTAGTTTTTCGAGAGTTGCCAGCACCGCACTCGGGCATTTGAGAAGAGATATAAAATATATCGGGAGGTTGGAAAGAGATGCTTTGAGTAGAGTGAGGCGCCCACCTAAAGATAAATATCGGCACTTCCATCTAGCCAGATATTTCTCAAATCTGGAAATGACTTTCTCCCACATTCTTTTAGGTGGCCGACCTATGCACAAAGGGAGACCGACAAAAGAGGACGGGAGGGGAGCTGAAGTACAGCCGAAAACTCTCGCAAGAGTGTCGATCTCCTCACTCTCCATGTTTATTCCAAACAGCTTGGATTTTGCCAAATTAACTCTCAGCCCTGAAATTGCCTCAAAACACGGATTGTGGTACGAAGATTTTCCACCTTGTCTATACTAGCCTCAGAGAAGATCAAGGAGTTGTCCGCATATTGGATATGCGAGATCGGGCTGGTCATACCTTTGATTTTGATCCCACTTAAAATGTCTTCTGCTTGGCCTTTATGCAACATTCTAAATAAGGCCTCCCCCACTATAAGAAACAGAAATGGGGAGAGGGGATCACCTTGTCTTAGGCCTCTCGAATTCTTGAAGAAGCCTTTTGGAGATCCATTGATGAGGATAGAAAAATGAGTAGATCCAGTGCATTCCCCCATCCAAGCTCTCCACTTCTCCCCAAACCCCATCCGATTCAACATATACTGCAGGAAGCCCCAGTCTACATGATTGTAGGCCTTTTCTATGTCCAACTTGCAAATAATATTCTTCTTTCCAGATCTAAAGAAGAGTCCAGACATTCATTAGCCATGAGAGTTGCATCCACAATCTATCTATCTGCAATGAAAGCGCATTGATTACCTGAAATAACCTTCCCAATCACTTTTCTTAAGCGCGACGCTAGAACTTTAGCAAGAATTTTATAGGGACCTCCCAATAAGCTAATCGGCCTGAAATCTTTAAGAGAAGCCGCCCCCGGCATTTTAGGAATAAGGGCAATGAAGGATGCTCCAAGGCCTTTGGAAATCCTGCTTTTACCGTGGAATTCATAGAAGAACTCCATGACGTCTTCTCGAATCACTTCCCAAAAATGTTGGAAGAATATGATAGGAAACCATTCGGGCCAGGGGCCTTATCACCGCCGAGAGAATCCTTCACCTATTTTACTTCCTTCGCTGAGAAAGGAGATTCAAGCAAATCAGCCTCTGCTGTCGAAATACCATCAAAATGGAGTGTCCAACGAAGGTCTGTGCCATTCCTCTCCCTTAAGCAGAGCAGAATAGTAAGCTACTGTCTCGTCAGCGATCCTGCCTTCGACTTCTATCCAAACTCCATTCACCACTAAACTGCTGATCTTATTATTCCTGGCATGCATACTAGCAATACTATGGAAGAACCTAGTATTTCTGTCTCCTTCTTTGATCCATCTAGCCCGGGCTTTTCGATTCCATGATATTTCTTTTTCAAGAGCCCTACCAACAAGAGCTTGGATTAACTGAATTCTTCTAGTCAGGATTTCTGTGGACACCGGCTTCAGCCTGGGCATCAATATTGCTCAGTTCAGCTAATAAGGAGTCTACATCCTGTTCCCTGATATGAAATTCTTTCTGGTACCATTGCTTCAGCCCTTCCTTCAGCCGTTTCAGCTTAGAGCTGAGTTTAAAACCTGCATAGCCTTCTACTGAGAAGTCAGACCACCAATCAACTATCATCTGCTTAAAAACTTGGATTTTCAGCTAGGAACAGTCAAAACGGAAAGGCTTAGGGCCCCAGTTCTACTCCTCAATGTCCAGGATTATAGGACGGTGATCCAATGTGGTTCTTGGGAGGGTTGATTGAGAGGTAGAAGGGAAAAGTTCCAGCCTATCGGGGGAAACAAGGAACCTGTCGAGCCTGGAGAGGATGGGGTTTGCTCTCCCATTAGACCAGGTGAATCTGGACCCAAGCAACAGGAGATCCACTAACTCCTAATCATCAATTCACCGAGAAAAGGATGCCATTGCTGGGGTTACAGAGTTCCCATGGGACTTTTCTTCAGGTTACCTGATGGTATTGAAATCCCCCATAATGCAGCACGGCCCTGTAAACTTTTGAGTAGAGGATGCAACTTCTTCCCAGAATTGGTTTCTGCGAGCTTCTTGGTTCGGACCATAAACTGAGGAGAATAGGCAAGAGAACCCCGACGAAATGTGCTGCAACGTAATTGACACCGAGAACGAACCAACCCAGCTACTAAGGAGCGACCACTAGGATGATTTCCAAGCAACTAAGATACCTCTAGTGCTGCCGATGGAATCTAGGGCTACCCATTTGGTGTCTCTAGCCTTCCAGAGGGAGCCCATTAGCCTATCATCGAAACCATTAATCTTTGTTTCCTGGAAACAGATGACATCTGGATTATTCCTATTACATGTGTCTTTTATTAACCTTTTTTTTTTTTTTTTTTGTTTAGACCCCACACCCCTAACGTTTCAAGAAATGAGCTTCATTGTGGGACTGAAACTCCCCAGAATCCCTGATTCGTAGCTCTTCCAATGGATTCATCTATATTGACTGAGCAGTCCGCCAGGCGTTGTAGTTCTCCGCTGCTGCACGATCTTGAGCAGCGGCTTCTTGGCGATTTCGAAGCTGAGAGGGGTCTGCCGTGGGACTCTACACAATGAAACAGGGCTATGAAGTCTTCCGGGCAATCTCCAAAAGACAGGCTTAAAGATCTGCCAACATGGCCCATTGCGTCTCTGATCCACTTCTTTCTCTGAATAGTGTCTAACAGGTTGGCTCTATGAGGGTCATCTGCGCTCAGCTTGATGGCAGCTTCAACTGGGGTTGGGGTAGAGCCGATGCGGATCTACAGGGGTTCCACTTTGATAACGTCTATTTTCGGTTGCTCCTGAAACAGCGTTAGGAGGCTCTACTCTGTCCAGTCACATAGAGAGGATTGTGGAGAAGAAGGCGCGTTCATTGGGGAAGACGGGTTATCCGACTGATAAGAGCCTTGGTCGAATTCAATACTTTCGGCTTCCGAGAACTTCCTGAGAGGTGGCTTGAACAGCGAGGAGACGGGCTTCTGCATCGTCTGTTGGCTGGTCGTCCGCTGGGAGGGTGGAGCCGGAGAAAGATTATGCTACAATCGGCATTGCATGACTGGGGGTTGAGACTTGCCTGCGAGCGCTGGGATGGCAACATAAGGGTCAGTCAAATCATTTATAAGAGGGACTAACCTTCGATCCGCAATTGGGTTTGTTTCCAGCGATAAATTGAGGTTGCACGGGGTTGTGTCCGATAAGCAAAGATCAACCCGAGACCCGATATCAGCGAGGTCCGAAAGAGCGGGATCCAATAAGCCAGGGTCTATCCGAGATCCGATTTCGTCATAGTGCAAATCGGGTCCGAAAGGATGATCGGGTACGGATCGTTGCCTACCCACACGTAAATCGGCACACGTATCTGACAACTGACTCCCGAGATGATTACAATCTGCGTCTCTAAGATTGGGAGGCTCGAGGCTAATACGTGGCAAAACTTCGATCGTTTGATTGCACAGATGATTGCCACGTGTATCGCCTCCAGCTACCAAGAATCGATGAGGCGTTGCTTCCGCGCCACACGTCTGGCAAGAAGACAGCTCGCTGACAGTGGCATTAATTGCGGTAGGTGAAGTTGCAGGGGCTTGTTCCGGTACTCCCCAGGAGCACTGAAAGCGTGGACCCGCATGTTCTTCTCCAGCAGCCATGGCCAAGACGGAGATGGAGAAGCTCTCCTTTGTACGCCAGAAGTCGCCACATCTTGGAATCAGAGTATGCTTCTCTTCCTTCTGCAAAGGTAGGGAGATCTCTCTGTCAGCCGCCAAAACGTGGATGTGAGATGGAAGGGAGTCTCCTTTGTTTCTGCGAACTAAGACTCTAGCAACTGCCATCTCCTCCCTCAGCTTGGTCTTGAGATCCAGTTCAATAAGAACGCCTAAGACTTTTGCTGCGGTGATGAAGAACTCATCGTACCATAATTCAAGGGGAATACCCCAGATGAGGATCCAAACCTCCTCCGATCCAAAAATGGAGAACTCGTCCTAGCTCTGCACTCTGGCAATAGGTCCGTCTGCATGTAACACTCCCGCCATGAAAAGGATATCCAGTTTCAGCCCCGGACAAAGCTTAACCCACAGCTCGTTGTAACCGATGGGTTTGATCAAATATTGTGAGGGTCGGATTCTACAACAGTTATCTATCCAATTCCTAACTTGAGGAATGGAAGCCCCTTCCCTGGAACAAATCACAACTGAGTCCTGCAAGAGTTTCTTCGATTGTTCTACACACTCTTGATTGATTCGCAAGGTGAGTGTTTCCTTAGAGACCTGCGGTTTTACTTGCTTTTCCCAGCGTCATCGTTACCAGTCCTCTAATTTGCAATTTGGGGCTGCGTCGGCTTCAAGGATGCTTCTGAGTTGATTAAGGCCTCCATGTATGAGGATCCCTTTACCGGCATGGGGTTACTTTGGGGATTAACTGACAGAGGCTTCCTGTGAATTTTGGGAGAGGGGCGATCTTTCCTACCTGTCCAATCTGGGCCGAATCTCACTCTTTGAACCAGAAGTGGAACCCCTAAGAATCGTTCTCCATGGAGCATAAGCACACAGCTCTGGAGAGTTCTTCCTCGGAGCTCATCCTGACTAGAACAAAACCTTTGTACTATCCTGAAGCAACATCCCTAGGCATAACGACGTCTGTGACCGTCCGGCCCTACCAAACACTCTTGCAATGTTGATAGGAAGCCATCCGATTGGATATCCTTTCACGAATAAGGTTGGGTAGCTAGAGAGCTTTCTATTTTTTTATCTGTACTTGGGGATGTCCTCTTTCTTCGTTCAACTTCTATCCATTCACCCGTTGTCGCTGATCGATTATGCTCATCAATCTTGTTTTTGTTTCCTCCACGCCCTTGTTCTTGGATTGACTGTCGTTAGCTGCTTCTTCCGTGGGTTCTGTATTCCGTCGTTATAAAACTCGTCGGGGTATAGTCTTTCACCTAGTCGTCTATCGTTAGGTCGTCTTTCGTCTGGATCATCGGGTTGTCTTTCGTCGGATCGTCTTCCATTTTCTCGTTAGGCCTTTTCATTTCTTTTATTGATGATTATTTGTCGCTATACATGGATTTACTTTATGAAGAGTAGAGATGAGGTACCTTGGACCATCAAAATGTTCTCACAAGATAGTGAGTTCATGCAAAAATCAAATATTTTTGCCAAACAATGCTTGGGAGTATCTATATCAAGATTTGTAGAATTATTTCATAGTGAGAAAAGGGAGGTGTAAGAAGAGGAAGAAGAGAGAGAGAGAGAGAGAGAGAGAGAGAGAGAGAGAGAGAGAGAGAGAGAGAGAGGGGGAGGGAGATTTTTGTGTATTATCCCTTACTCTCCTATTAATATTTAATAGTAAACTAGGATTACAAGATAAGATAAAGAGTCTTCTCCTAATCACAATAGGAATCCTAGACTATTTACGATTAACAAGAGATAAGAATAAAAACACCTAACAAGGACCGGTACACTACATGAGTATATAAAAGTTGTAGTGCACCATTTGAGCATTGTAGGAGTACAAGAGACTGCGTACATTAACACTCCCTCTCAAACTGGTGCATGAATATGACTCATGACGAGCTTGACACTAGGAGTCTTAAAACGCACAGTTAAGGTGGCTTTGGTGTAGACATCTACTAACCAATGAATGAACAAAGGGAGTCTACAGAAGCTTGCAAGTAATTTCTCTCCAATGAAGTGACAGTCAACTTCGATGTAATTTGTACATTAATTAAAGAATGGGTTGGATGCAATGTGTATGGCAGCTTGATTATTGCAATGTAGTGGAATGGAAGGAGATGTCATGAATCTCATGTCCTGAAGGATGGCCTTCACCCATAGTACCTCACAAGCTGCATAAGCCATTACACGATATTCTACTTCAACAGAGGAGCGAACGATAACAGATTGCTTCTTGTTTTTCCAAGTAACCAGATTTCCTCCTCTAAAAGTGTAATATCCTACAATGTAGAGTTGATCAAAGGAAGAGCCAACCCAATCAACATCACAAAACCCGCTTATATTCAAATGATCATGATTTGAATAAGGAAGACCTGTCCTAAGTGCGGCTTTTAAATAACAAAGAATTCAATAGATTGCTTCAAGATGATGACAACGAGGTTATTACATAAACTGGCATGCAATTCCAACAGCATAAGAAATGTTTGAACAAGTAAAACTGAGGTAAATTAGGCGACCCACTAGCCTATGATACATGCATGGATTATCAATTTAATCTACTTATCTCTCGTGCAACTTATGATTTACTTTAATAGGTATGTCCACAGGATGGGCCTCAACTAATCCAGCCTAAAAAGAAGATCTAGAACATATTTATGCTAGGATAATAAAATTCCATGTTTCGAGCGAGAAACTTCAATTCTAAGGGAGTGTTTTAGCAGCCCTAAGTCATTCATCTCAAATGACAAGGCCAAGAATTTCTTAACATTGTCTATCTCAATTGTACTTGTACCAGCTCAAATAATATCATCTACATAAACGATAAGAATCATCATCTTCCCATCCATATGTTTTGCAAATACTGAATGATCAAAAGCACTTCTCTTAAATCCGATGCAGAATTGTGTTGCCAAGCTTTTCAAACAAGGCACAAGGTGATTGTTTGAGGCCGTATAAGGCTTTCTGAAGACGACAGACTTTTTCCAGTCTCCCCCTTAGGCCGAAAATCAAGAGGAAGGGCCATGTATATTTCTTCTTGAAGATCTCTATAAAGAAATGCATTTTTGACATCCAATTGATACAGAGGACAGTTACAGTTCACGATGATAGATAATAGAATCCAAACAAAGTTTAATTCGATACTGAAGCAAAAGTTTCATCTTAATCTTCACCAGGCTTTTGAGTGAAGCCCTTAACAGCCAATCGTGCTTTGGATCTGTCAATGGATCCATCAGATTTATATTTAACTATGAATTATACTCTTGCATTATGATTAACGATGATGAACTTGATTTTTATTAGGATGTGTTATTGTCTCCAAATTCGATTGAATGGGTAATTGTCATGGATGAAGAGATCGTCTCCATGAAGAATAATAAAGTTTGGAACTTGTAAGTCTACATTCTAATTGCAAAGAAATTGGCAACAAGTGGGTATTGAAGATGGATGCAAAGACTTAAATAATGATCTAGATATACATGCAATACTCTATGGGATACGTGGACAAAAAGAACCCAAAGAAAGTCAGCAAACTGATGAAATCTATCTATGGGCTAAAGCAATTTTCAAGGCAATGGTATATGAGGTTCAACTTAGCCATCACCAGTTCACAATGAGTCAAGAAGATCATTATATATATATATATATATATATATAGATATGAAGCATTCTGGAAGATCTTTTATAATATTGTCTCTATCTGTAGACGATATCCTACTAGCCAATAATGATATGCACCTATTGATGACGAGTAAAGATTTGTTTTTCTTGAACTTTGAGAAGAAAGAACTTAGTGGGCCTAACTTTATTCTCGAGGTAAAGATCATTAGGAACTTCATTATGCGATTCTTGGCCATATTTCAAGCAATCTACATATAAAAATCTTAGAGTAGCTCAAGATAGAAAATTCAAAAGTTGTTGAAACTCCTATGGAGAAAACTACTAAGCCAGATAGGAAATCATGTCCCAAACTAAAGTTGAGAAATCGGTTGTCCTCAGTACCTTAGGCAAGCTTGGTAGGCAGTTTAATGTACGATGTGCTTTACACCAAAAGATATTAGTCATGCAGATGGTATAGTCAACCTTTACTAGAGTAACCCGAGACAACCTCCTTAGCAAGCCGTGAAACGCATGTTTCGCTATCTTAGAGGGACCAAGGACCTGATGTTATATTATAAAGGCACGAATCTCAAGCTTAAAAATATTCTGATGTCACCAGAGGTAATGACGCCGGAGAGGAAAAATCTACTTTAAGCTACGTATTCTTGCTCTAAGGGGGAGCTCTCTTATGGTCGAGCTAAAAAAAGAAAAAAGGAGACATCCACGGCCCTTTCATCTATGGAGGTTGAGTACAATGCATGTTGTGATGTTGTTCAAAAGTGTGTATGGATTCAGATATTCTTACAAGGTTTAGGTGTTGTATTGGGCATTCATAGGCCTATATCGTTGAGGATAGACAACATCTCTATCATTGACTTGGCGAAGAACACCAAATACCATTAGAAGTCAAGCACATAAAGATTAAGTGTCATTACGTTGGTGATCAAGTGAAAGATAGAAAGGTCAGCCTTAACTACATTCTCATCAACGAGATGTTTTGTCCCATAATGAAGCCTATAGCCAGAGATCCCTTCCAAGTTCACGTCAAGCAAATGGGATTGAGAAGAGCTTGAGTGATGTAATTGTATTATGTACCTTTTCTCTCTCTTTAATGAATAATCATTCTTTCTATTCAGTATTGAGCACTATTATTGACAGGGTGTATAGATCATCAACATTTACCTTGAGATCGTGTAGGAACACTTCCTTAGTTGGCGGGCTAGTCACCCACTCGTATAGGTAAATCAACCCTGAATGTACAAGAGAGGTATAATTGGGGTGATGTTCATTCGTTGATGTGTGAACTGCCATCTATTGTGAAGAATAAAGGATAAAGATACGAGTGACGAAACATTGTATCCGCCTTCAGTCCTAAGAGATTAAAGATGAGACTGATCCAGTTGAAATAACATAATCGCTCCATTGCTCTTTTATTCGATCAACACAATTGCCCGAGTAAAAGCCATTTAGTGAGTATATGAGATGAGTCATACCTTATGTGTGATCTACATATTGTAGAGCCAATATATGCCTAATATTATCTACTTTACGATGTGGATTATAACCACGTGTTAAGACCTACTGCCTACGGATTGCTTTGATTTGATTTAATAATTGCAATATACAAGTAGCTAGTCCCGTAAGTGACTCTTTATGTCCTTAACTACCCTCTTCTCGTGTACAGGAGGATGAGATTCAGTGTCGCTACATTAGTGTATGATAACAAGTGGTCCATAAATTGTTAGACTCAATTACGCTAGGAAAGTGGATTGGTCGATTCCAAATTACACATCTACGTAGGGAAGATCTCGTGACAACTACACCAAATTTCTAGAAGTATCAATATGCACTTGAAGACTTATACACCAGTAGTGAGTTTTTTTATAGCTTTTACAAACAACATTCTCTTTAATATATATATATATATATATTATATATATATATATCTAGTTTTACTTTAAAAGGATTAAAATCGATGTTCGTGAAAAATTGAGTTTTTAGAATAACTCGATAAGTTAGATAATTGCGTAAGTTGGTTGAATTCTCCAGATTGGGAGTCAACTCTATCTGGTGTGGTCATGTAAACTACAACAGGCATTGCAAAGCTTGGGTTCTTGAGTGCTAGTTAGGTGGTTGCTAAGTACTCAAACACCTATAAAAAGACAATGGTGTTCCAGCTAGTCCCACACCTTTTATTCTTATAATCGAAATATTTGGTTTTGGTTGTTATGCGACAAGCTAGATGGACAATAAATATTGTACTCATCCCACAACGTAATTGAGTGGGAAATGTTGGATAGAGGCTCATGTGTTTGATTCCTTCTTTCCGTTTTCTCTCCGAAGTTTGAAATTTAATTTTAAATTCAAAATTAAAATTCAATTTCAAAATACAATTGGTAACAAGGAGAGAAGATAAGATGGGATGACCCATACCTCATCCAAACTCTCCTGATCCCTCCCTCATAAAAAAGGAAGGCCATCCCTCGTTCAATGCATATTAAGTATCCAAAAAATCATGAGTTACTAGAGAGGAGAGGAAAGTTTTACACCCAGACTATCCATCCGGCCCACCCCATAGACGATCAAAGCCATTGATCGTAATCTAGGGACATCTTAAATGTAAAATCAAAGCGTAATAAGATCATTTATGCTCTCATAGTGGTTAGGAAGACCTCCGGCTGTTCACCATCCATTTTCGGCTCCATGTGAAGGTCCCAAGATAGTGTAAACCGTTGGATCGTACGAGCCCACTGTAACGTCCTGGATTTTTGCTATTTTGATTTTTCAAAAAATCCTTGAAAATTTTCGATATAATTAGCTCACGTTGTCTCTGACTGACCTTTAATGCTCGAGGTGAGCCTATACACGGATGGTACTAGTAAAGAACTGCACAAATCCGATTAATCAACCGTAGGAAGCCAACGAATTTGCCCAATTACTTAAACATAGGGCTTAGCCTCATGATTTGTTCACATAGGGCCCAAATCTAGCCGACCTATCACTGACTAATCAAGACAACCGCATCTAAATAAAGACCTACCAAAAACTAAGACAAGTAGGGGTTGGATCTTAATTAACAAACCAAACTGATCCAGCTATCCTTTTAGCCTAAGAACCAACGGCTTAGGGTGATTATGATCGAACCGCCATTTTTGCTAATTACGAATAGGCGACACTACGAACTTACCTAATCCAAACCCTAATCATTGCGCACAAGAAATCTCGATACCCAATTCATTCAAGAAATGCAATGATTATCCAAACAAGCTCTAGACTGCTCGTTAGTGGGCCATTAAACTTAAGACTATAGAAAGACATTCGTCTTATTGAGCTTTACGTCCATCGCGGGACATCGAGCCGAGATCGTGCCTCGAATCACTCAACTTGGACTTACAAGGTTAGTGCATGAGATGTGTGAATATTCCTAAAATTAATCAAGAACTTAATTTACTTGTCTGCGTTCGGTCTTTGCCCAAGTTGTGGCTTTCGGACCGTTAGATCACAACCAAATTTAGGCCAACAATCTAAGTTAATACCTTGCACATATTCATATAGTCGCAGCCCCAATCGACCATCGATGATCGTCAAACATACTTCTAATCATACTCGTCGATTGGCGCATCCGAATGACAGGCTGATCGTATACATACGTAGATCATCATTAGGGCTAACTATCCTACGGTGTATATCAACCCCTACAACCCGTAGTGGGCCCAAAGGTTAGAAATACACTCCCATAGGGCTAGTATAATGAAAACATAGCCATTTGGGCCATTTGCACCATTTCTGGCACTCGTTGTTCTAAATATCAACGATATCAGCCGATTTATCCCACGATATATCTTATATCCCACCTATGCGATACGAAACTCACAAGTAGTACTGATATATCCCACCTATTCGATCCAGTGAGCATTTTCGATTTTCGATCCATGTTTTTATTATAAATCACGTTAAACCAGTGTCTATTTTTCATGAAAAATCATATATTTGGAACTTCAATTTCGAGAGTTAGGGGAGATGGGTCAAGTCGCAGAAAATTGAGAAAAATCGAAATTTCTTAATTTCTCGCAAATCAGTTGCAATCTTTGTTTCCAAACACAAAATTAAACACGTATGTAACCTGATCTAGTGATTCTTCTTTTGCTTTTGAATGTACTGCTTGTGTTTGCATACATGTCTTCTTACGTTTATAAATTATATGAATATACTTGCATCAATTCAGTTAGAAAGCATATATATTAGGACCCCATACAAAGGAAACTCCTATTATGTACAATTTTTTTGTAATGTTTTGATTTCTAAGTGTGTATTGATGTCTTTTTCAACAATCCCTGAAGTTTCATTGAAAAATTCGACCAATTTCCCAATGTTGTTTCCCAACAACAGCGATACATTACGCGATACAACCGATACATCCCATGCGATAACCGATATGTATCCGTATCCCAAGGGTGCAATACATTACGCGATAACGATATTTAAAACATTACTTGCATTATATAAAGTCTTCATTTGGGCACCCCCTCTTCCCATACGAATTTTGCCTTGGAGAGAGAAAGAAAGAGAGGAGGGAGAACTTGTGAGGGAGATCTTGGAGTGTTCTTAATGAATTCCCTTCGACCAAGCCCTAACATCGACCGTTCTCCTCCACTGAATCCAACATCGCGATCGAGAGGTAAGAAACGAACCCTACTTCCAAACCTAAGTTTTCTAAATTGAATTGCATGAGTCTCACCTAGTAGTTTTGAAATTGGTGTAGGAATCGCTTTCCCCCAAATCCATAACCTTAGGAGCTCAAAATCGGAGATTTTTTCTTTAAGGTGCGGACCATTATCTCTAGGTTATCATTTATCGACCCTTGAGGGTCTCAATTAAGGATTAGATGCTTGTATATGAATTTGTGCATGCTAATATGTTAACATTTCGATTTGTCTATAATATATGTTATTGGTTGGATATGGATGCTAACATGTTTGATAAAATGTTAGGTGATTGAATGTGTGTTTTTATGGATGCTCATATGTTGATTGAATGCTCAATTAAATGTGTTATTTTGTTGATGCCCACATGTTTGATAAAATGCCTAAGTAGGTGTGTTGCTTTATTGATGCTCACATATTCAAAAAAATACCTAAATGGTTGTGTAGTAGAACTTATGCTATAATTACGTGAAGTAGTGCTTAGTCTATAGCCGTACTTATGATTGTTAAGATGTTAGGTCGGTTGGCTAACCGTCAAAACAAAAGGGGTGGCCCGAGTTGGGGTGGCCACCCTAGGCTTATTCGATCGATCCGGGTTGAACACGGACAACCGAAAGCAGTTGAACTACACATGATGCTTGCACCCAATGCCGGTTGTGCCGGGATTTTCCTACGTTAATCAAATTAGTCCACTAGCCGACTGATCATGTATGTTCAAAATGTGTGACACGACCAAATAGAATCTAGGATACCTCATTCCCAATAGATGAGTCCATTCACAATCGTTAGTGCGATATGATCCCACTAAGACTCATGAGTCAAGCATGGTGATATGGGACACCATGTCCGAGCTGTTGGCCATGTTGGGGTGACGATCCTCCCCGTATTGACCAGTGAGCACTAATAGAGGTGATAGATCATTGTTCCAACGACCCCCGTCAAATAACACAGCTGACGACCGGGGTGTGAATGGAATTAGGTGATAAGCATTTTCCTTTGTGTGATTTGATTTTATGTGACAAGCCCGCACCTTGGAACTGAGTGATTATACTCGATGTTTGGGTGACAACCCATACCGAGTTGATCCTCATATATTTGGATATCATGTCGTACCTTTAGAATCGTTGATTTGTGAGATAAACGAGTGATACCCAAATTTGGATCAAGGGACATTGGTGAAGAGCCGATACATGCAGCAATGAACCACGTGATCCGGATAAGGACTCGTGATATAACGTCAGTATCCTAGCTTCGCCAATCTGCTATGTGAATTGGAATTAATAATCACTTGGCTAATCATGCATACCCTAGGATAGGTTGCGATTTGACATTAGAGTCGCTTGTGAGGGATTATCGGCATTTGTGAAATAAGTGTTGAAGTTGCTTGTGAGGGAGTGTTGGATTGTAAGACGCATGCATCATTTCATAATCTCAATTGTGCATTTAACAAGAGTATT
>JAJHSJ010001730.1:0-65118 GCA_021015155.1 Magnolia officinalis | reverse complement strand
TTTGAAATATCTGGCTTTAGAGAGTGTTGTTTGTATCCGGACACGTGCATTCTAACACAGTCACTTCAAAAGTGCCTATGTGACATGCATGCGAAAGATCCATATCGTTCATTAATCAGATCCACAACAACAAATATACTATCCCAAAAAACAAGGATGGAAACTAAACATATAGGAATATGACACAAATACATGTGAAGAAAATAGTCAGAAAAGAAAACTAATGGGCAATATTCAAGAAGGACATTTGTAACCCCCTAGTGAGTTGCACCAGCCTGATTATTAAGCAAGGACACTTCACCGATCAGCCTACATGGCTGAATCTAACTTGTGTGTGGCCCACCTACATGCGCTGCTATATACGATTCATCTTTTTTTTAATGATATGGCATGGTTTGCTTCTAAGAAGCTTCCTTCAATGGGCGTCATTCATTTTTTAAAAACCTCACCTTTTCAAAATAAACCGTGGTTGAGAAACATGGTTATATAGTTTCGGAGAAACGATACAGTAAGTTATGGAAACCTCACCGTAGACCTACTTTTATTTGATTTAATTATCATCCCCCTCACTCCGGATTGGGTTGGTCCAAATCCATTCGGATCGAATCGATCCGGATTGACCACAACCCGAACCCGATCTCAATCTGAAAATCTATCGGATCTAGATGACCCTACTTGATCCGCATCGATCCAGGCGTTGGTTCGGTTCGAAACGGGTCAGATCGAGTCTGATTGGGGTAGATCCACCTGATCGGGTCAGATATGCCCAACTCTAACTTCTATCATGAATGATGGGGACATCACACGCACACGCAACGCCGCCCCCTACATACGTACGCAAGAGAAGGAAGACCCCACCGTCGATCTGGATTAATGACAACATCCAGGGAGGACATCCTAGCTAGAAGACGGAGTTTTGGTTCGTTAGAGTGGGCCTGATAGTCAAGTAAAGCTATCATGGGATCTCATGATCGTGGCCCACTAGTCTAGATCTCATATCATATTTTAGGTTTTACTTATTAATGTTATTTAGAACATCATGGACACTTTACTTAGATTTTCTTTGATTGGTTTTATTTTAGTTTACTTCATCGTCAAGTAATAGGTTGTGCACATGGCGCGAGTTTTGGGGTATTATAGGGTTTTCTTATAAATATCCACCCCTTGTAGCTTTTTTGGATTATTAAAGTTTAATAAAAATTTTGCATTTTCCTACTCCTCTGAGTTCTTGAATTGTGGAAATCCAATTGGGTGCAAAGCTCTCCTTTCATCGAAGGGCTAACTACTGTAGTGCGAAGTCACATCTATCCCGATTCGCCCCAATCCTCTACCATCTCTACTTCTCATCTCCTACCACCATTCATGCTTCCAATTTGTCCTTTATTGCAACAGTTTTCCTCTTTACAGTAGAATTCCAGATTCTGGCCCTATAGGAGGGTTGAAACTTCGGCGGAGACCTACGCACAACCAGTAGCTTGGATTGACCTAAAACTTAGGAGTTTTGGAGCCCACCCATGGACGACAAGATTCAAGGCATCGGTTTCCAGGTGTGGGTCCCCTCGCATGTACGTCAGGCCTGGTCAGCTGTCCGCACGAGGGGACTGTCTTTCAATTCAGGTTTTCTTATTATTTTTCCCTCTCATACCTGTTTTTCATAACCCTAACCCTAGATTGCGTTATCTTTAATTTGTTTGATCCTTTTCTTACCCTAGGGTTTCCTGAATTGAAATTGGTGAATCCTTTGGATTAGGGACTGATTGTTGTGCATGTGTGGATGATTATTACTCACTTTTGAGTATCGTTTGGTTTATAATTTTACTAATCCAACCCTATCCTGTGTAGGCCTGGACCCATGCAGATTCCCCTTGTTTGAATATTTGAGCTTTTGTGTGGGATGTGGAATTATTATGTAATTGTTTCTGAATTAATATGATGTAAAGCTTAAGATCTTGCATATCATATTTAATTTTCATGTCCTGCATCAATGACTCTTGAGAATCTCATGGCACTTCTAGTCACTACTTTCTCCTGGGAGGAAAAAGATTGCACTAAGCACAACAGGTGAAATGTACTAAACAACATGCCGCATTGTGTTGTGGCTCCTTAAGTTGAGCATGCATGTGAGAAAGTAATGCACAATTAAAAGATATTGAAAAATGATTAATTCCACATTCAAATTGTATGGTGATGAGACCATAGGCCTGACCTTTTAGCGCAAGTTTAAACTTAGCCACTAAGTGGAAGTCAAGCTCCTATGGACAACATGGACCAAGCTAAAACTTTTTATTTCCATGTATTTGAATCGTGTAAACATGTTGATCGACAATAATCAAGTTTGATTATTGTATGTATCATGCGTTTGTAACCATGTCTTGTTTATAATAGTATAACCAACCGTTCACTCCCCAAGTATAGGGTTGTGATGTAGTAATAATCTCGGTAAGACCGAGGTCGAATCCACAGGGACTCAAACCTGTACGTAATCTGAAACTAACTAGAACTAGAACTAGGATGAGATGAAATCTAAATCGAGTGTGATTTAAGGAATAATGGTGAAATAACAATCTAAAACTGAAGAGAAATTCAGAGAAGGAACACTAGGGATTCAGAGGATCCACTTGTAGAGATCAGGGAGATCTTATGCCTGGATTAAAAATCAGGGAAATTAACTGAACTGCCGTTGATATAGTTTTCAAGAGATGAGAGGTATATGAATTAGAATGGATTCCATCACCAAACCATGCCCAGGAGACAAAGCGAACAACAGAATTAAACTAATTACCAACTAGTCAACATGTTTATGAAGGTTAGGAAGGGTACCGACATCCAACCATGCCAGAGACGATGGTGAACAACAGGGCTTCCTGACGTCATAAACATCAAAAGGAAAGGAACATACTCAAAGCTATCGCAGACCCATTGTAATTTTAGTCACAACAGACCATTAAAAACTAAAAGTATTCCCTTAAATAATCAAACTAATATCAATTCAGTTCACAAAAAGAAATAAATTAAAGGCATAAAGTAAAATCCCATCTCACTACAAGCTTCACCCCTTAGCCTTAGCTAAGGGGTTTAGCCGGACATGATTTGGCTGAGTCCCTTAAAAATAATCACAAACAAAACAAACCTTAACAGAACTCTCTCCACAGCTGCTCCACAAGCCCAAGCTCCAAGCCAAGCTCCCTGCTCTCCCTTAAGCACTGGCCCTTCCTTCTCTTTTATATCCAGCAAGGGACGGTGTAGAGGTCCCTTTTTTTAGTCAGAGATAAACTCTTTTTTGGAAACTTTCTGCGGAGCCTTTTCGCAGCCTGTTACGCAGCCAAGAACGCAAGTCGTTCTTGAGCTAAATTTGGTCTACACACATAAGGATATTTTCTTGAAAGAATATGCCCTTACGACGGACGATTTCTGACGGCCTGCACAATGGACGGTCTGGATCTTTAAAATGATTAACGACAGTGGCCCACCTAGATCGACCGTGGCCTCTGCTGCGTAGTAGAGCTTGAACAAGGCTCCGCTATGATGTTGGTGGCCCCAAGCATCTATTCTGTTGAGAAATCCACTCTGACCGTTAGATTCAGCTCAGAAAACTGTCTAGACATGGATGGTTTTGAATCCAAACTGTAGTGTTTCACGGACGTTTGCTTGGTGCCATCCAACCTACGTCTAGGCCTTCATGTACATGTAACCTCTAAGGAAATCAAGCAGCAGGCCAGGGTACGGTCAGTTTCTCCTCCCAGTGTAAATGGACGATTCAGATTTCTCGTCCGATCGAAGGAGGTGGGCCGCAACACATCATAGCGGACGTCCGTCCGCATCCTGCATAAGCCGCTGGACGTTGGTGCTGTGATAGCGGGTGGGCCCATGGTTGATGTCAGTGGAGAAATCCAATCCGTCCATCGCGTTCCTCTCGAAAACCTAGTTGGAAACGAGTGGTTTTTTACTAGATTTGGTGTGGGCTACTGGTCTTTTTAGACCGCCGTCCGAATTGCTTTTAACGGTGGAAATCACTTGATTGCGTGCCTTGGCCGAAAAAGACACCTAAGTGAGGGTCGCGCCTATACTCCAGAGTGAATGGACGGGTTGGATTGTTCATATGAACAATGGGTGGGGCCCACTACGTGAAAACGGATGGACAACAGCGTCGTCCACTATTTCCGGGTGTGAGACGGATCGGGTCAGCGCCCGCTGACCCGATTTCCTGGTCCAGTGCACCTTGAGTGCACCTCTGGACTGTGCACAGGCACGGCCAATGGTGGCCACTTGAGCTATGTATGAGAGATCCATTCCATTCATCTATTTTTCCACCCCCTTTAAGGGTTGAGACTAAGCCTGAAGCATTTCCAATGTCAGGTGGGCCCCAAATCGTGGATATGTGGGTTGATCTGTCTGTTGGGCCACTTCCAGAGTGATTCGGGAGCTGAAATCTGGCATGTACGGTTCATTTCTGGTCCCCATGTCACATATGGAGTTTTGAGCTGAACGGATGGCGGGACCTTGTTATCTCGCATTTTGGACGTTTTTCAGGCCACTTGAGCTTTGGTTTCTCAGTTTTCACGGATCTCTGGTATGTAAATCCATTGATCTTGGTCCTCTGGAGTCCGTCCCTTGCTCTGGTGACTTTGGATCATCAAACCCGCGCTTTTAAGACTCGTTTTCAATCAAAGCTCCTTATTACATCCTACAAACAAAATGACGATTAAAATACTCCATTAAGCATTATCGTGTATGCAAATCTGGCAATAATCGGGGTCTGATATGCAATATTTGACCCTCAACACAAACCCCCACTAGCATCTTGCTATTCCCGAGCAAGGTATGCGAAAAATAAGTTGAGAATTACAGGACAATTTTTATAAATTCGAGTGATTCTTGAAATAATCAAGATATTAGAAGTCTAAGATTCATAAATGTAGCAGTACTTTCTCCTAGAATCAAGCTCACCGTAAACTTCAAGATCAAGTTCAAAATATTAATCCATTAATTATAACAATTCTAAACATTGAGTTTCATGAGTGTATAGTGTAACCTCGGCTTAACAACAGTAAGAAATCCAATTGTCAAGTTTCATGATAACGTTGATGATTCAAAGAGCATTCAGGACAACCAAAACCTAAACCAGTACTTGCCTTACAGTTCTTCTTTTCATTCTTCCAGCTTTTGACTTTTTTTTTATTATTTTAATTAATGCCGAGGGGAATTAAATCTTCGCCTATAGGGAGCAAACCTATGGTGAAGATTAGTCGCCCAATATTCTCCGAATGTCAACCATGGGGAATCAAACATACACCTATAGGGAGCAAACCTATGGTGAAGTTCGTTCGCCCAACCCTTTTCGTAGACAGCTATCTTGTAGCTGGGTAATTTCTTTTTCTTTCAGTCTTCTTATTGAACATGATTGACAAATTTCTCCAGGTTGGTTCCTTCCATGCTTAATGATCACCAAGTTACAATTCAATATCGAACTAAAACCTTAGTGTGCAAGCGGGATGTGTCTTATGAAATCAGGACTCAATCAAAAAAATGTTTACAACTTCCAATCATGGATTAATAATTTAAACTCAGCAGTGAAATCTACCAGACAACTAAATCCCAGAGTCATAAATTACCAACATCACATATCTTGTAAGTCTAAATGAAGGATATCTATCAAAATCACATCAAATTCACAAGAATTCCATAAAAAGTTTTTAAATTTTCAAATTTTTTTTTTCACAAATTTTTGCTCAAGACTGAGAAAACACTGAGTAGGAACCTAATCTCCCACCCCCAACCTAAAATCTACATTGTCCTCAATGTAAAAGATATGAGCATGCAATGCACATGGGACAACGAAAGTAAAGGAAAAGTGATGGGACGACAGTACCTGGATACGAATTGAGAGAGACTTTCCAAGAGATAGCAATATGGAAGCCGGTCAGTGCAAGAGAGAAACCAACAGAAGTAAAACAAGAATAACCAAAAAAAAAATCCTACCTACACCACTTTCGCAGGTGCTCTCGATTGCATTTAGCGTATGCAACAAGCCTTTAAACCCCTAGGTTGCCCCTAGTGGACGAGTTGTAGTCTCGTGAGGGTTTGTAGTAATGTTACCCACAAACACATTGGACTAGGAAAATGGAATGAAAAAGCTGGGCTGCCTCCCAGGAGCGCTAAGTTTACCGTCTTCAGCCAAACAAATACAATAAACTACCCTAGTCCTATGAAATCGATAAACCTACCTATACCTCCATCAAACTAGGAGATCATTCCTGGTAAACAGGATCAGTCAGAGGCATGGACATATCTTCTGAATCAAATTTCCCGACAAATGGCTTTAAGCGATGTCCATTTACTTTAAATTCCTTGTCATTGACGGGATCTCTTATCTCGACGGCCCCATGAGGATATGCAGTAACAACAATGTAAGGGCCAGTCCAACGAGATCGAAGCTTACCCGGAAAGAGATGTAATCGAGAATTATACAAAAGGACTTTCTCCTGACCTGGCGTGAATGATTTTCGTAGAATATGTTGGTCATGAAACGCCTTCATCCTGTCCTTGTAAATTCTCGAGTTCTCATACGCGTCGTTCCGGATTTCTTCAAGTTCATTTAATTGAAGTTTGCGTAGCGAGCCAGCGTTTTCAGATTGAATTCAGATTTTTGATCGCCCAGTAGGCTCTATGTTCCAACTCCACAGGTAAGTGGCAAGCCTTCCCATGGACGAGTCTAAAGGAAGACATTCCAATAGGGGTTTTAAAGCAGTACGGTAAGCCCATAAGGCATCGGTCAATCGGATTGACCAGTCCTTACGGTCAGGGTTAACCGTTTTCTCCTCAAATGTGTTTGATCTCCCTATTGGAAATCTCAGCTTGCCCACTTGTCTGTGGGTGGTATGAGGTGCTCACCTTATGAGAGATAACGTATTTCTTCATTAAACTCTCGAATGACCTATTACAAAAGTGTGAGCCCCCATCACTAATGATGGCTCGAGGCGTTCCGAACCGCGACAGGATGTTCTCTTTTAAAAATTTAATGACTGTGCGATGGCCATTGTTGTGGCACGGGATTGCTTCTACCCATTTAGTGACATAATCTACGGTGAGCAAAATATACAGATTTCCAAAGGATTGGGGGAAAGGTCCCATGAAACAATGCCCCAGCAATCAAATGCTTCTATGATAATGGGATTTAAGAGCATTTAGAAGAGATTCATATATCTGCTCGACAATGCTCCCACAATCTGACAAGCTCACAGCTTTGCAAAACTCATGAGTGTTTGAACATAGTGGGCCAATAGAGCCACACTGTAGAATCTTGGCCGTGGTCTTTTTTGCAGAAAAGTGTCCACCACAGGCCTGTGAGTGACAGAAGGAGATGACACTCTGATGCTCATTATCTGGCACACATCTGCTTAAGATCTGGTCTGGGTAATATTTAAACAAATAAGGATCATCCCAGAAAAAGTTACGCACCTCGGTGAAGAATTTCTTCTTATCTTGCGCAGTCCATTGTGTCGGTATGGAACCTGTAGCAAGATAATTAGCAATATCGGCGAACCAAGGTGATTGGGAGACTCTGAACAGTTGTTCATCAGGGAACATGTCGTGATATGGGTCACCTCAAGGGAATCAGAGGTATTAAGGCGAGAAAGGTGATCGACCACTACGTTCTCTACTCCCTTTTTTATCTTTAATTTTCAAATCAAATTCTTGGAATAGAAGGATCCATCGTATCAGGCGGGGCTTAGAATCATTCTTAGAAAGAATATACTTCAGTGCCGCATGATCTGTATAGATAATGATCTTGGATCCAATCAGGTAGGACCTAAATTTGTCCAAGGCGAACACTACGGCTAAAAGTTCTTTTTCTGTAGTCGAGTAGTTCACTTCGGCAGGATTTAAAGTCCTACTCGTGTAATGGATGACGGAGGGCCTCTTATCTTTTCTTGGCCTAGAAACCATTCCAAGAGCATAATCAGAAGCATCGCACATAAGCTCAAAAGGAAGGCTCCAGTCGGGTGGCTGCATGATGGGTGCAGTGGTTAACGTGCCTTTAAGCTTGGTGAAAGCTTCCTGGCATTGCTTAGTCCACTCGTATGGAGCATCCTTTTAAGAAGATTACATAAAGGACGAGAGAGGAGACTAAAGTCCTTTATGAATCGCCTGTAAAATCCTGCGTGTCCTAAAAAGGATCGCACGTCCCTGATGTTCTTGGGTGGAGGTAGGTTAGAGATAAGATCGATTTTTGCCTTATCTACCTCAATTCCCTTGGATGAGATAATATGTCCAAGGACAATCCCCTTATGAACCATGAAATGACACTTCTCCCAATTAAGTACCAGATTCTTTTCTTCACATCTTTTCAACACACATTTGAGATTCTCTAAGCACTCGCTGAAAGATGAACCGAAAATAGAGAAATCGTCCATAAAGAACTCTAAATATTTCCCCACCATGTCAGAAAAGATACTCAGCATACATCGCTGAAAGGTGACAGGGGCATTACATAACCCGAATGGCATCCTTCTGTAAGCAACGGTGCCATAGGGACAAGTAAATGTGGTCTTTTCCTGGTCCTCAGGGGCGATTTCAATTTCGTTATAGCCCGAATACCCGTCAAGGAAACTGTAATAGGAATGACCGGCTAACCTTTCCAGGATCTGATCAATGAATGGTAAAGGAAAGTGGTCTTCCTCGTGACGGTATTTAATTTCCTGTAGTCAATGCCACATTCTCCAACCAGTAGTGACTCTAGTTGACACGAGTTCATTATTAGCATTGGCTACGATGGTGATTCCGACTTCTTAGGAACCACCTGAGTTGGACTCACCCACTGACTATCAGATATAGGGTATATGATACCCACATCCAATAGTTTGAGAACCTCGGCCTTAACCACTTCCTCATTTTGGATTTAGTCTATGTTTGGAGGTTAGTCGAGCGGTCGGTTCGCGTTATCATCTCAAGATATATGCGGTGAGTACAAATCGAGGGGTCGTCATTCCCTTGAGGTCCGCGATCATCCATCTAAGGGCTCCCTTATGCTGAAGAGAGTAGCTATGAGCATACTCTCCTGTTCTTTCTCCAGGTGGGCAGAGATCACCACACCGGGTATGTCTCATCTTGACCTAAATAGGCATATTTCAAATCAGAGGGCAAAGGTTTTAGGTCAAGCTTCGGTGCCTTGAGGTTAGACGTTTTAGGTAGAGGCACTATATCAGTTTGTGATAATTCTTCAAATTGTGGCCTCCACCGGTTAACTTCAAGTACCGGTGCAGTATCCAGCAAGGCACACGTCTCCCTACTCATATCATCATCAAACACATGGGGTGGGTCAGGCACGTCTCTAGAAGGTCAGAGGATAAGGTCAGAGGTGTCGTATCTTCCACTAAAGAATCAATCATGTTGATGTCGTGGATATCGTCATCATCCTCTGAGTTGTTGCCATGATTGAAAAAGATGTTTGTTCCAATGTCAAATTTCGAAAGACATAGTCATGACACCATTCCTGCAATTGAATAATTGCATTTGACGTGGCCAGGAAATGGGCAACCCCAGAATGAGGGAATCTAAGTGCTTATATATTGATGGGTTCGGTGTCTATGATGATAAATCTACAGGGTAGTAAAATCTATTGACTTGGACCAACACATCCTCAATAATCCCTCTTGGTACACGAACAGAGCGATCGGCAAGTTGTAGTATGGTTAGGGTGGGTTTTAACTCACCCAAACCTAACTGTTTGTATAACGAGTAGGGAATCAGATTGACGCTCGCTCCTAAGTCAAGAAGTGCATGATCAATTCGATGGTTTCCGATTACACATGATATGGTTGGGCTACCGGGATCCTTGAATTTCCGCGGGCACGTCTTGCTTCAGATGGCACTCACTTTCTCAGTTAAGAAAATCTTCTTTTGAATGCTCTGCCGTCTTTTGGTAGTACACATAGGTCTCTCAGAAATTTTGCATATGAAGGAATTTGTTTTACGACATCAAGTAGAGGAATGCTGACTTTCACTTGTTTCAACACCTCTAGAATATCTGAGAGTTAGAAAGACGTTTGGGTGCAACCAACCGTTGGGGGAACGGAGCAACTGGCTTCTCTAGAAGTTCCGGTTCTAATTTTTGTGGGGTATCACTAGATCCATCATTATTGTCCTCTTCTGGTTCTTGAGGCTTTTCAGGTCTAACCGGAAGGGTTTTATCAATGATCTTCCCACTCCTAAGAATGGTGATGGATTTAGCGTGCCCATTTGATTTGAAGAGCTGAGATCACTTATCTCGTACTATGGTTTAGGATTGGGGAGCGGTTGTGCAGGAAGCATCCCCTTTTCTATAACCGTCATACGAGAATCTATCTTTTGCATAAAATCTGTAAGTCCTCGTATCGCCTGAGTCAGCTCTTGTATGGGATTTTGAACCAGTTCTTCTTGAGGTTTCCCCTAATTTGGATTTTGATTGAGAAAACCTTAGGGGGTTGCCGTTTGCCCATTTCTCCAACTAAGTTTGGATGATTTTTCCAACCAGGATTGTATGTATTGGAGTTAGGTCCAGTAAAGGTCTTTGATAGTTGTTTACGGCATTGGCTTGTTCATTCAACACTCCTCGAAAGGCAGGTATTGTAGGACAGTTTTCAGTTGTGTGAATGTTGCAATCACAGATGCGCAATAATTTCATTGACCTTATCCTTCTTTCCTTCCATGGCCTCGACTCTTCGTATGAGATTAGTCACTTTAAAATTTAAATCATCCTCTTCTTTTAGGAGATATACTTCACTTTTCTCCTTAGATTGAGTTGGCTTAGACGTGGTGTTTGATTTGGGTAATGGTCCCAAGATTGTGCATTTTCGGCAAGTCTATCGAGATAATCCCATACCTCATCGACCTCTTTATTCATGAATTCTCCATTACACATTGTCTCGACCAGTTGGCGCATGGAAGATGTCAGTCCATCATAAAAAAAATTTGTAATGCGCCACATTTCAAAACCGTGTTGTGGGCATGAACTGACAAGATCCTTGAACCTTTCCCAACATTAGTAAAATGTTTCATTCCTTTTGGGCGAAGTTCATGATTGCTTTTCTGAGGGTAATCGTTTTATGGTGTGGGAAAATTTTCTTTATGAATTCCCTCTGCAAATCATTCCATGTGCCAATGGATCTAAGACGCAGTGAATGTAACCACGTCTTAGCCTTCTCTTTTAAGGAAAAAGGAAAGAGTTTCAGTCTGATTGTATCCTCGGATACATTGGGAAAGTATAAGGTGGCTATAATCTCATCGAACTCTTTCAAATGTAAGTATGAACTTTCTGATTCAAGCCCATGGAATTTAGGAAGGAGTTGGATAACTCCTGGCTTGATGTCCATCCGTCCTGTGTTTTCAGGAAAAATCATGCATGAGGGCGTACTCACCCACGCCGGTTGTAAATAATCTCGTAAAGTATAAGGCGGGGGTGCGTGATGCACCTCATTCTCATTATGTACTTCCTCATCCATATGTTGAGGTAGTGCTTGAGGTTGATTTGTAGCCATAACCTCAATTAACTCAGGGAAATTCGAGCGGTGTCTAGTCCTACAATGGATAGTCAACCCCTCAACTAATCCTCCTTCAGTCAAGAGACGTTGAGTGTCGTCACGGGCCCACTTGGGCATGAAACACTCGCAGCCCTCAATCAAATTCTAAACTTAATCCTAAGAAAGAAAATGAAAATCTAGAAAGAAAGAGAGGGTTGGAAAGAAGTTACCAAATTCGAGTCCCTAAGCTAAAGACCTGCAAAACAAAACAAAATAAGTTAGTTTCTAAAAATAGAAGAAGTTTCTAAAGCAACCCAAATCTTAAGAGTTTAGAAAATCTAGAAAATCAGAAAGAGTTTACCAAATTAGAAGTTCTATCTTAACAACCTATAGAATAGGAAATAGGTTAGTACTATGAATCAAAATAGAAAACAATATTAAAAATTAGTAAAATCCTAATCTTAAACTAACTCTAAATCTAATTAATTTCAGAAAATCGTAGCCGTCAGTCCCCGGCAACGGCGCCAAAAACTTGTTCACTCCCCAAGTATAGGGTTGTGATGTAGTAATAATCTCGGTAAGACCGAGGTCGAATCCACAGGGACTGAAACCTGTACGTAATCTGAAACTAACTAGAACTAGAACTAGGATGAGATGAAATCTAAATCGAGTGTGATTTGAGGAATAATGGTGAAATAACAATCTAAAACTGAAGAGAAATTCAGAGAAGGAACACTAGGGATTCATAGGATCCACTTGTAGAGATCAGGGAGATCTTATGCCTGGATTAAAAATTAGGGAAATTAACTGAACTACCGTTGATATAGTTTTCAAGAGATGAGAGGTATATGAATTAGAATGGATTCCATCACCAAACCATGCCCAGGAGACAAAGCAAACAACAGAATTAAACTAATTACCAACCAGTCAACATGTTATGAATGTTAGGAAGGTTACCGACATCCAACCATGCCCAGGAGACGATGGTGAACAACAGGACTTCCTGACGTCATAAACATCAAAAGGAAAGGAACATACTCAAAGCTATCATAGACCCATTGTAATTTTAGTCACAACAGACCATTAAAAACTAAAAGTATTCCCTTAAATAATCAAACTAATATCAATTCAGTTCACAAAAAAAATAAATTAAAGGCATAAAGTAAAATCCCATCTCACTACAAGCTTCACCCTTAGCCGTAGCTAAGGGGTTTTAGCCGGACATGATTTGGCTGAGTCCCTTAAAATAATCACAAACAAAACAAAACCTTAAGAGAACTCTCTCCACAGCTGCTCCATAAGCCCAAGCTCCAAGCCAAGCTCCCTGCTCTCCCTTAAGCAATGGCCCTTCCTTCTCTTTTATATCCAGCAAGGGACGGTGTAGAGGTCCCTTTTTTTTATTCAGAGATAAACTCTTTTTTGGAAGCTTTCTGCGGAGCCTTTTCGTAGCCTGTTACGCAGCCAAGAACGCAAGTCGTTCTTGAGCTAATTTGCTCTTCACACATAAGGATATTTTCGTGAAAGGAATGCGCCCTTACGGACGATTTTTGACGGCCTACACAATGGACGGTCTAGATCTTTAAAATGATTAACGACAGGGCCCACCTAGATCGACTGCAGCCTCTGCTGCGTGGCAGAGCTTGCACAAGGCTCCGCTGTGATGTTGGTGGCCCCAAGCATCTATTCTGTTGAGAAATCCACTCCGACCGTTAGATTCGGCTCGGAAAACCGTCCAGACATGGATGGTTTTGAATCCAAACTGTAGTGTTTCGCGGACGTTTGCTTGGCGCCATCCAACCTACGTCTAGGCCTTCATGTACATGTAACCTCTAAGGAAATCAAGCAGCAGGCCAGGGTACGGTCAGTTTCTCCTCCCAGTGCAAATGGACGGTTCAGATTTCTCGTCCGACCGAAGGAGGTGGGCCGCAACACATCATAGCGGACGTCCGTCCGCATCCTGTGTAAGCCACTGGACGTTGGTGCTTGATAGCTGGTGGGCCCATGGTTGATGTCAGTGGAGAAATCCAATCCGTCCATCACGTTCCTCTCGAAAACCTAGTTGGAAACGGGTGGTTTTTTACTAGAATTGGTGTGGGCTACTGATCTTTTTAGACCGCCGTCCAAATTGCTTTTAACGGTGGAAATCACTTGATTGCGTGCCTTGGCCGAAAAAGACACCTAGGTGAGAATCGCGCCTATACTCCGGAGTGAATGGACGGGTTGGATTGTTCATATGAACAATGGGTGGGGCCCACTACGTGAAAACGGATGGACAGCATCGTCCGCTATTTTCGGGTGTGAGACGGATTGGGTCAGCGCCCGCTGACCCGATTTCCTGGTCTAGTGCACCTTGAGTGCACCTCTGGACTGTGCACGGGCACGGCCAATGGTGGCCACTTGAGCTATGTACGAGAGATCCATTCCATTCATCTATTTTTCTACCCCCTTTAAGGGGTTGAGACTAAGCCTGAAGCATTTTCCAATGTCAGGTGGGCCCCAAATCACGAATATGTGGGCTGATCTGTCTGTTGGGCCACTTCCAGAGTGATTCGGGAGCTGAAATCTGGCGTGTACGGTTCATTTCTGGTCCACAGGTCACATATGGAGTTTCGAGCTGAACGGATGGCGGGAACCTTGTGATCTCACATTTGGACGTTTTTCAGGCCACTTGAGTTTTGGTTTCTCAGTTTTCGCGGATCTCTGGCGTGTAAATCCACTGATCTTGGTCCTCTGGAGTCCGTCCCTTGCTCTGGTGACTTTGGATCGTCAAACCCGCACTTTTAAGACTCTTTTTCAATCAAAGCTCCTTATTACATCCTACAACAAAATAACGATTAAATACTCCATTAAGCATTATCGTGTACGCGAAATCTGGCAATAATCGTGGTCTGATATGCAATATTTGACCCTCAACACAAACCACCTTAGGGAGGTCTGCAAGGCACCCATTACAGGCCAACCGAGCTAGACCATCCATGTAACGTCTCGGAAAAATCCGTACAAAGACCCGAGTACCACCTCAGGCAGAAATCACTCAGGATTAAATCCTTTAGAAATTAAAAGAAAATTAATTAAGTGTTAAACTAGATTATCTATGAAATTAGCTTTAACCACTTTAAATACGAACTGCAAGACCCAAAACTAGCAGAATCGCTAATGCTATTTTATATGAAAACCTAAGATCAATCTCTAAATCCAGTTGCTCTCGAGAGCATACTGAAACTTCGTATTGGACTTGAATCACGCGTCGAAAGTCCGATGACCGCGAAACTATACGGTTATGACTGCCTTACTGGGCTTGACAACCATCTCGAAAATCAAGTCCAAATAGTATCCAGAAACGCACAACTCGAGCTCGGAGCAAAGTGTGTGAGAAACGCGAATACCCTTAGGAAATTAACTGAAACTTAAGTGAATTGGGCCGTTTGCTTGTGGACCAAATTTAAGGTCCCAGACATTTAGAATCTAACCCAATTACACCATCGAATCAGGGAAAATTTCAAACACATGTCGGTGCACTTGTGGCCCTGATCGAGTACCGGTGACCATTGAACTGAAATTGGTCCTCCGCGGTCGATCTGTAAATCCGATCGAACCAAAAACTTAGCCTGACCTAGATCCAATGTTAGGGAACTTTCCACAGACCGTATGCAGAAAAGGGGCCTCCAGATGTGCTCCATTGGACTGAATCAACCACTCTTTCGCTATAACTTAAGTATACCATGGCCCTAGGGCCATTTCCATCAGTTCTGGGCCTATATAAGGTCCTTTACCCACTCCTCTCTCATTCCATACGAATTTCAAACCCTAGGAGAGAGAAGAGAGAGAAAAGAGAAGGAGAAAGTGAGAAGAGAGAGAGAGTTAGGGTTTATTCCTGGGATTCGATCTCACCACTCTATGTGCTTAACCACCGCTTCTGTGTCGCTATACCAGTGAATCCGATTCCGTTTTCTGTTAAAAAATCCTAACCCTAATCTGTTTTAGGGATTCAAATAGAGTAAATGGTGAAATAGCTAACCTATCTCATGCTATAGGTTGCGGTTGGGCTGTAGACAAAGACTTAGTGTTTAAACTGAGTTCATTACGAGTTTACCGACGAAAGGTGTGGACTATAAACGTTTAGGTTATGGTTTTCAAGGCTTTCAATGACAGTTAATGATTTATGACTGACTTGATTGCTAACACATATGCTTAGATCCGATGTTTCCGTATATTATACATATATGTGAACTATGTGATTTTTTTAATGCATTCCAAGCATTTGTTGAAATGTTTGAATGAATATGGAATTGTGATTTATTCCTGTCATGATTATTAAGTGTGAATATATGATTGTTGTATTTGTGGCAACTCCTTGTGAAAGGATTTGCTATGATATATGTTATAATTAGCATATTACATGTATGTTGTAATATGTAGTCTAAGTATTTGATAAAATGCCTGAATGAGAGAATGGTTGTTGATATGCATTTAAATTAGAGTGTTGAGATGTGATTCTCAATTCCTCCATCTATAGTTACAATGTCCCTCACGTAACCTATCTGAATACTATGTGTTTATGTATGGAATGACTATGCAGGACTGTAAGTGTTATGGTCTCATGCTCTTTTGGTTGTCAAATTTTGTGTGCCAAAAACATCTATCGGTGTTCTGTACTTGTATGATCATTTATTGGAATTCAAGACACCTCAAAAAAGCTACATGTTGAAGCCTCAAAGAAGCTACATGTTGAAGCCTCAAGAAGCTACATGTTGAAGCCTCAAGAAGCTACAATGTTGAAGTTCAAATCTGAAGAAACAACGTATGAAGTAGTTCTATATTGATCAAGATCTCAAGCCTGACAAGCCTGATATAATTCAATTTATCTACATTCGTTGAAAGGTTGAAGTTCAATGTCCATACGACATGGTTCAGGTTTGAATGACCTTAGGTTGACCCTTTAAGTAGGTCACTTTGGATACATTATTCAAATATTTAAAATACACAAGGTTGGTCTATTCTACGACCAGTCGTAGCTCTTGTTCGACCAGTCCTAACATTGGTTCGACTAGTCCAAGAAATTCCACGACCAGTCCTAAGAAGTTGAAGATTTTTCGGAATTTTTGGTACGCCCACGACCAGTCCTGGAGGTCCTTCGACCGGTCGTAGGTGTGGCTTCGACTCGTCCACGACCAGTCGTGGAGCTACGACTTAAAGTCCAGCGACGAAATCACTGGTCCTACGACCAGTCGTAGATATCTACGACCAGTCGTAGGTGACCCACGACCAGTCGTAGGGTACTCACGACCAGTCGTAGAACGGCTTTCAAAGATCGCGCTTATTTTTTCAAAAATCTGTTAGAGCTACGACCAGTCGTAGGTTTCTAAGACCAGTCGTAGGAGCGATTTCTGCTTCTATAAATTGAACACGAAATTCAGAGTTTTCAGAACTTCCACTCTCATTCAATTCAAGAATTTTCAAGTGATCACTCTGAGATAAGTTTGTGTTTATTTTAAGCTAGATTGTGCTTATTTAATATTCCTTTTTGCTAGCTTATTTAATTTGATTTTGTTTCTATATTCCAATCATATTTGAAAAGAGGAATTATCTTATTCCTTCTTCTTGGAATCAAAATCAAATTTAGCTACGCCCAACGAGTTAAATCTAAAATCAATTAGAACTTAGAACCTTATGAATGTGAGTATTGGAAATTGAACTTTGACATTCAAATCATCTACTCCGATTGGTTCTACCGGGCTGCTACGAAAAAGGAGAAATCCAGGTATTTTACAATTCTGTAAAATTCATTTGCTTTTGGTTTTGTTTGAGGTTGAGCCAGAAAAATCTCATTGTATTGGTTGTCTGAGGAAAACCAGAAAACTCAGAAAAGAGGGGTTTTTGGATTGTGTAAGCCCAAGTGAAAAAGACACAATTGTAAAGGTTTTTGGTGAACCTGTGAAAACCTATTTGTTAGTGAACGCTAATATCCCCTGTGTGAGGATATTAGGAGTGGAGTAGCTTTTTGTGTGGCTGTTGAAAAACAGTTGGTGTACACACAAGCGAACCACTATAACTCTTTGACTTGTGGTTTGAATGCTTGCTTAATTTTCATATCTTTTATCATTTGATCTTGTGGAATGTACAATGGGATGTGAATGTTGTAATTATTTACATTTCAAGCAAGTGTGGGGATTGTTGTAATAATTTAGATCTTACTTCTTCATTTAAATTCAATTCCTTGCTATTTCATTTACTTATATTAATATTGAGTTCTTGATCCAAAAGAGGTTCTAGAAATAAGGTTGTCCTACCATAAGCCCTTGTTGATTATGGTGTAAGGTTGTCCTTAGAACTGAATTTGAATCAATCTCTCGATATCTATTTATCAAGGTGATTTAAATTTAGCTTTGTGAATTGATTCAAGTTGTAAGGTTGTTGGTTTATTTTATTTCCGCTGAATTTTATTTTAATTTGGCATAGTCCTATTCACCCCCCCCCCCCTCCTAGGACATATAGCTTGGCCTTTTCAAGGACAACATGTGTACTATGTCTGGGTTAAAATGCTCTAATAAGATTTATATTTACATTTGGTTGTAACATGCTATCTTTGATTATCACGTGTGAATGTTATTGTTTGGAGTGTGATTGGGGCTACGATGTAGTCCAGGCAATCGGTAATGGTTTACGATCGGTGGTCGAACTATTTTAGCAACGACGGATACGTTCGAGGAATCCGAATCGTACGATGATTATCGACGATGGCTAGGCCACGAGGAGTGCATATGCTCTCCATGTCAATTAATTCAACGTACGCTCGTACTAGTCGAGCTTATCAAGTAACCCGATTGACCCAATGAATATTCACTATGTATGGATGCTACTGCTTGAATCTAAGATACCAACTTACCAGTATAAAACCCGTTTAACCTTGGTACCTCGATCCGCTAAGACTCATGAGCTGGGCATGGTGGTATGGGACACCGTAGTCAAGCTGTCGACCTACGCTGGGGTGACGAGCCTCCCTATAGTGTCCAGTGGAGCAACCAAAAGTCGTGAGCCGAATACGGTGGTATGGGACACTGTATTCGAGCTGTCGGCCTACGCTAAGGTAATGAGCCTTTCCCATAGTGACCTCGAGTAAAAACGAAGGCCTACGTTGAGGTGACGAACCTCTCCGTAGTGACCTGAACTTGCCTGTCCACTGCTTTTAAATCAGGGGTGACGTTGCCCTATAACTTACCTATCGTATGTGATTGACTAGGATTGACGACCCTAGATGGATCATTATTGGGTCAATGATATAAAGGGAGGTGCCTTAGCTTCCCAAATCTGTTGTATGAATAAGTCTAATTAAGAACTTGGCTAATCACGCACATGCACCGCATTGCATGTGCCTTTGGCGTTGGAGTTGAGCACAGAGGAAGGGGTGCATGCCGCGATCGAGAGATGATGTCGCAGAGGGAGTGTAGGCAAGGGCATGCATCATTAACTCATATCATCCTTGCATTAACCAGAGTATTTAGGATATGATTGTTGTGCTGCTTTATCATTACTGCTTGATTGGCCTTATAGTACCACTGAGTTGATCACTCACTTACACTCTGGAATAGTGTTTTAAAACACCAACCAGACCCTGTTGTAGTTGCAGATGATGTAGAGGCTTACGTGACGGAGCCTGATTTTTATGATGACGAGGAGTTCTCCTACATGCAGTTATTAGGCGGGTTTATGTAGACCATGTTCTGAGCAACAAGGATTACAAGGATGCTAACTAGATGCTCTTACACTGTTATTCTGTATTTTGGAACACACATGTATATTCATTTTGTTTTGTTTTGAGAGTATACATGTATATGGTTAACCTGGTGACACTTTCACACTCTGGAGATCTACAACAACTTATACGTTTTATATATCTATCATAGTCTTCTGCTTGCTTAAATTTTATCATCTCTGGAGTATGATATGTTGTTTTGGCTTAATCTCATTCATGTTTAATGTGCTAATACAGACAACATTTAATCATCATTATCTATGTTACATAAGTGATGCGTTGGAACTCAGGAGTTGGGATCCTACTCAACCCCCGATTTTTCAAGGCGTTACAATCCGCGAACAAATTACCTTCACGAAGGGTGTGAGAAAACTTAAGGTTGAGGGGACATCGCTTTCTCTGGATGTTCCCCAAACAGTACTAGATGTTCCAAGGGCTTGACGCTAAAGGGTTTGAGGTCGTTTCCGTTATTACATGAGAGTCGATCTCCACAATGATATTGGATAGACCTATATATATTTACAAAAATCTTTAAGCCATCTATCAGCACTTGTGTTTCAACAATTATATTATGAACCCGACCATAACAATTATGGAATGCAAAGATCATGCAACAGACATTATCTCCCCCCTCCCCATTCGAGTTTCCTCATGAGGAGTCATGTATATTCAATTTTAGCCAACCCCTCTATGGTTTATGTCATTTGATAATTGCATCATCTAATGGATTCTACTTGTTGAGGAGTAGATCGTAGACTCTCAGACTTTGCTATTGAGGCATGCAATGTTTGATTAGGATATGCAACGAATGGATTCAATCATTTTGGTAACAAGAACGATGCACACAGTTGTTGGCCTATTATGATTGTTTTGTACAATCTACCCCTATCTTTATGTATGTGAAATGAGTTTACGATGTTAATACTATTGATTCTCAGGAAAAATGGTCAAGGACATGACATTGGCATGCCGCTGATTACAGAATCAAATGATTTGTGGTACTTTGAAAGTGAAACATATGACTCTAAATAAGAGTATGTTTACTATGAAAGTGATCCTTTTATGGGCTACTCATGATTAGTCACCGTACAGACATCTGTTGAGTTGTATGACCGAAGGAAAGTATGGTAGTCCTGTATATAGCGAAATGGCAGAGTCAATGTGACTAAATCATGAAGGGAAGTTTGTGTACATGGGACACACACACACACACACACACACACACACACACAAAAAGCCCACCTAATGGATCCAAAGTGTCCTTTTAGAATGTAAAAATCACAATTTAATGGGGAGGAAGAACAGAGGAAACTGAGTCATCGTTTGAGCGGTGTTGAATTATTATACAAACTAGAAATTATTGAGACCGGTTTTGGAAAGGTAACAGGCAAAAAGAGGAAAATGTGTGGCATATGATGAAACTCTATGATAGAAGAAATCAATCTTCTTTGACTTGCTATACTAGAAGGTGCATAAATCGATATTCTAGTTGTTGTACATGATCTTATTTATTACCTGTTTGTTTTTTTAAAAATTATTCTCTAACAACTATATATCATATCAATATGATATGTCTATTCGCCACAATCTAGATATGATGTACATTGAAAAATAATATGGCAAAAAACCTCATTGCAACAGTCATGAACACAAAGGATAAGACTAAGGATGGTCGTAAAGCCCGCTTAAATCTGAAAGAAATAAAGATAAAGAGACAATTGTTATTGGTGACTGTTAACGACACTAAGGTTTTACCTAAAGTTCCTTATGAATTGTCTTAGTCAGAGAAAAAAATAATTTACAAAACCTTGTATAATTTGAATGTTCCTATTGGGTCTAGTTTGAATTGAAAACATAATATGAGCTTACAAGTACTTCAACTACAAAACTTAAAGTCACATGATTATCACATCTTGATACAACAATTACCACTAGTATTGCTAATGTATGCTTTGAAGTTACAAAAGCATAAACTATTGTGTGTTACTATTTGACAACTTTTGATATTTTTCAATGTCTTGTACTCGAACGTTATTCACCATAAGGAGCTACAAAAAATGAATGACCGCATTGTAAAAACTATTTGTATCTTTAAAAAGTATTTTCTTCCTACATTTTTTATTTTCATGACACACCTCCTTGTGAACTTTGTGAAGGAGGCGCTCATATGAGGTCCCGTCTAATATAATTAGATGTATCCTTTCAAGAGGTAATTAAAAAATGCATTAATGTTTCATGAATAATTTTAAATATAATATGATTGTTATGACTTTAATCAGGATGATGAAGAGTTATAAACAGTACGTAGAGAATCAAACATTTCCAAAGGGTTCTATAATGGAACGATATCTCATGGAAGAAGTAATGATGTATTCCATGCATTACATGATAGATAGTTTACGTAAATTAGGAAGTCACCAGTGAGGACATGGAACGTTCATGGATGATAATGATGGTGAACTTGCATACCATGTTGATAAAAATCGAAAGCCCTACGTTCTAACTCCAGTGCAATACCAACAAGTGCGCAAATGGGTACTCAGGCAGTCTGCTTCAAACACTGAGTAAGAGAAGTATGTTTTCATCTAATATTTTTCATTTATATTGAATTTACACGTGCACATGCGTATGCTTACATCTCAAAAGCACACTCACATTATGATTCACGAAAAGTATCAAGAATATGTTCAAAGTCTTGTGCTTCGAAGATACACATTAAGGGTTTATAATTGGAAGGTCACTCACAATTGGAGAAGCCAATAAATTATTTTCCATGGGTTAGACAACAATTAGAAGACGAATCTAGTACTTCGATCACAAAGTGGCTTGCCGATGGCCCAATGTTAATGTCATTTCATACAATGCTTACACAATTAATTGATATGTTTTCTATATATTGGAATATGAAATGAACTCGTCGACACAAAATTCTAAGATCTTTATAAAGGTTGTAACTAGTTTCAAGTAAAGTGTTAGGGATACCAATTTGATGGATGAAGAAGTCACTTATTACGACATTATCAAACCAATACTTAAATTAGACTACATTGACTTTAAGGAGATGATCATGTATTGTATTGGGTATGTATAGATGACTCAAATGGGCATTTAGTTGATCTAGAGATGAATTTGATATAAGTTAAACCTAGAGAGATTAATGCAAAATACTAAAGAAGATGACAAGCCTTTTATTCTTGCATCACAAGAAAATTAGGTCTTCTATTGCAAGGATTATAGTAGACCTATGGATTCTTGGCATATTGTCTCAGAAACTCCAAAGAGATCGAACCGAGATGTCTATGTTTATGAAGATCGGTTAGTTCTTATGGTAATGATGAATGCGAGCCCTTTAATATAAGCACTACGAGAATATGTCACAAAAGATAACGATGAAATTTATTGTATTACATCAAACAAGTAATTGAATTTACTCAAAAGAGAGATGTGGAAATGGAAATGAACTACAATGATCTGATTTTATCATGATGCATGATAAGTATGTAGGCAGTTCTCTCATTGTTTACGAAAAAGGTTTGGCTAGTGATCCAGCACCTACCAGCTAGCTAGTGTTAAAACCCTATGGGCCCCATCATGATGTATTGTTTTATTCATGATCTCCATCCAATTTTCCAAGGGCATTTTAGGCATGAGCCCAAAAATAGGTAGATCTAAAGTTCAAGTGGACCACACAAGAAATAGTGGGGATTGAATGCTTATTGTTGAAAACTTCTTAGGAGCGACAAGTTTTTTAGATCGAGTCGGTATTTGTGTTTTCCCTTCATCCAGGTCCGTGTGACCTTATGAACTTATTGAATGATAAATAAACATCACTATAGGCCCTGTAAAGATTTCAACGGTGGACATCATTCTCCCATTGTTTCATATGGCGTGGTTCACTTTAGCATTGTATTGGCCTCATTTGGCTCATGCCCTAAAATAAGCTAGAAAAATGGATGGAGGGCGAGAATAAACATCTACATCATGGTGGGGCCCACAAAGTTTTGACACCAACTAGCTAGTTGGTTTTGGGATCACTGGCCAAATTGTGTCTTCCTAAAACACCTAAGCTCTATGGGTGCAATATGTTGCATATGTAAATTAATCCACTTTGCCCATCAAGTGAGCTTCTTGATTTCGGGTGATGGGGCAAACAAAAATTAGCAAAATCCACAACTCAGGTGGGCCACACCACGGAACAATGAGGATGGGGTAGAGCCAATTGTTTATTTATAGGGCCTCTTGCGATTTTTTTTTAAACACAACATAATACACAAGTTTTTAAGATTCTAGATTTCAAAATTTTGAGTTTCTTTAAAAATAAAAATAACTCATATTATATACTTTAATTAAGTCATTGAGTAAACTATTGGATTATCAATTCCAACCCTTCAAAGTCTCTCCCAAATTATCTTAGATGAAGGAGAGGTTGAGAGACAACATGTCAACCTTAGACTAAGGCCAGGGAAGACGTAGTGAGCCATCTATGGATGGACCCCACATCTCTCTCTCTCTCTCTCTCTCTCTCTCTCTCTCTCTCTCTCTCTCTCTCTCTCTCTCTCTCTCTCTCTCTCTCTCTCTCTCTCTCCAGGTGACACCCAAGAGGTGAGCAAGCCAGGGCTCTCTCTATCCACCATCTTACTCTAGGATAGTATTATGCATAAGGAGTTATAGTTTCAAGAAGATACCAATTGTGGTACTCTACTACCCTGTAATCTTCCTATAACCTCATATTTAATCCAATCATTCTACTAGCATCACCATCCATCATTGATCCAATACCCATGCAAACCATTGTCTTCCATCCTAAGTGACACTCATGGGGTAGGACCTATACATAAGGAGTCATGGTTTCAAGAAGACACCAATTATGATATTCTACTATTTTATAGTCTTTCATATGCCCACTACCTTAAAAATATAATTTTGCCTTCCCATATTACCTCATATATAATTTAATCTTCTATTGTCATCACCATATACAATTGATTCTGATAGGATTTTATACAAAATGTAGGAGAATTTAATTTTTATTAGAACAAAAAACGCACAATCCCATCTACCAGGACCTCCAATGATATATACATCAAATTTCTAAAGGAATCTAAATGTAAAAGATCTTAACATATTAGTAAATGTGATTCAATGGTGTAGAATACTCTTATTCTAATGTCGACCCTCCAACCTAGGAGGATTATCCCTAATCTATCCTAGTAATGGAGAAATTAGGCAACCCAAAGCAACTCCTTTTGCAGGTACTAAGGAGAGCTCAAAGCCATCTACAAAAGTGGACCACATAGGAGATAAAGAAGTGGGAAGAAGGGAGAGGAAGATGAAGGTGCTCTGCTCTCTCTCTCTCTCTCTCTCTCTCTCTCTCTCTCTCTCTCTCTCTCTCTCTAAGGGGGTGGAACATCCAAGGTTGCTCTAATGTTCTCCTTTAGGATATGATCTATATGTAAAGGAAGAAGTTAGGGTTTCAAGGAATTCCCAATATAGTACTTCACTACCCTACACACAATTTTTTAACCTATCATGAGAGAAGTGTATCCATCAGCCACATCCATACATATACCTGTGATCTAATCATCCCATTATCATGTCCATCCACTAGAGATCTACACTCTATACTAATCAAATATTAATCATGCTTCATACACATCTTTTGGCTGAGATGAGAAATCAATGAGAAGAAATTACGAAGTGGATGATCTGTCCTTAGGGTTTTTCACCATAGTTACTCGGTAATTTGAAAATTGCAATTTGTTTAGGTTGGCCTTGGTCCCACCCATTGTCGGGCTCAACTTTTGGGGATGCACTATCACTCATATAATAAAATATAACATCATGTAATTAGTTTTAGAGTGTTTATTTGATTCTAGTGCATTGATATGTCAAATGAAAAGTGATGGCATACATCTTGTTCTCCCATAACACCAATCCATGATCAGTGTTTACACTTGACTAATACAGCCAGATCAAATGGTCCAGAAGCTACAAGGTGGCAGCCATGTCACATGTGATGAGGATAAACCTTAAAAGTCAAAAGGCGTGTTTGTGTTAGGAAGATTAGACTAGAGTCCAGGTGTAGACAACCCACCTAGTGTTAACCAACTAACCAGAGCCCAGCTAACTCGGTCAAACCTAGTCAAACCCAGTCTGGTCAAACCAAGTCAAACCCAATCGAACAAAACCAAGCCCAGTTCAAGCTCATATATAGGTTCATTAGTACTTAGGACCACAATAAAGCAAAACTAGGTGAAAGGGGGAATACACCACCCCAAATGCCCCCTACAAAAAAATGGGAGCCATCATTGTTGTGGGCGACGCACAATGTGATGCCCACCACGTGGACAACCTCCATCTTTTGTAGAGAGGTTAGGTGGGGTGATGACATCACCAAGTTTTCTTAGGAAACGCGTTAGAAGAGGAAATGACCCTTCTACCTTTACCTTTGGCCAAAATTATGACCTTCGCCCCTCGATCCAACCACTCAGATTACGCCAGATGGTAGTAGCCAATCCCAACCCTTGGAGCCTCTTTTACTCCTGGACTTCCCATTAATTCACAAAATGCTACCCAAATAACCTATAAATACCCATTCCCATCTCACTCCCAATCAATCTTAAAATCTCATCTCTCTTAGATTTTCCACCCATCCACCAATGAGATAAAAGAGTAGGAGTAAAAGAGTTCTAGCCCGAGTCAATCCATCCAAGCCTACCCCTTAGCTAGTTGAGCAACCAGAAACCCCTATCCAAGCCACTCAAGTCAACCCTTAAGACAAACCTATTCACCTATCCAGTTTTGATCAATTTCATTTATATTTGCATTAGCATCATGCATCATTCTCTCCACTCCAATCGACTTGTTGGTCTGGTCGGCCCAAGTGTATGCTTTGCATCTTGTCGGGTTATCGTATTATACTCATCAAAAACTTGGATTAACTAGGATTTAACTGCTTCTTCTAGTAGGTGCGTCATGGTAGATTTTTTTGACCTGAGCCATTGTTTGTTACAGGCATTGCATCGTCACACTACATTGCACACACCTTTACATCATCAATATGTAAGAACCAATCTGATCCTTGATATTTTATTTATTCTTGTGAAGTAGAGATCATATGCTTGTACAGGTAGAGATGATGAATAAAACTTTCCCTCTTTATAGCTCTGGTCCCTTACTTAGAATTTTCGGCTGCAAATCGGGAGTCATTTTAGGATAGGAAATATAATGATTCCTTCTCCTAAGGTTTTTATGGGTCTAAGGGACTGTGGAAATCGGAGTAATTGGTTAATGGCGACTACAATCAAATATAATACCAACACGCCTCAAATACACCGCGAAAGCCTGAAAAGGCATTCGTGAGTGTAATCAAGCATCCACACCAAGAAAGTGACTATCTGTAAAGCAAGAATCTTACAAAAACAAGACAACTCTTTAAAAGGAAAGAATCCAATCATGTGAATATTCTAATAAAGCTTCTTACAGATGTTGCGCAATCGAAATATCCAAAGGCTTACAGGATCCTTCTTGTACACGTGCCCTGATATAATTAACTACACCTACATGGAAAATCAAGGAGATCTGCATGAAGAATCATCCACATGTCTCATTAATTATATGCAAATTACAATACAACAACCACCTCTCCAAATCTATAAAATAAGCACTAGATTGAGAGCTCAAGGCACCAACCGAGTCATCACATACCTCTCACACTGAATGTTGTTTTATCTTAATTTTAGCCTTAGTTCTTTCGCTTTTGTCTATCCACGCTGTAAAACATTGGAGTTTAACATAGCTTAGATCACTATTGTCTAGCGTCATCACTGCAATACACCTAGGAGTAGTGTAAATATCCATGACATACCATTATTGGATCACTGATCAGCCGAGTCCTTACTTGGAAGAATACACCCTAGTCATATATCCTGATGGCCATCTGCCTCGATTGTTTGTCTATACAAGTGATCATAGGTATTTATTTTTCATTTTTCTCTACTTATTTTATTTTTTGACTGAACATACTGAAACTTCATCATAAATCAATAAAATTGGCAATTGTTTTTAACTATTTTCATCCATTACTGCATTACTAAGAAACCTAAGGTCCACAATCATCGTTGAAAGAAAAGTTCTTAGCTCAAGACAAAAGAATCCATTCAAAAGGATTAACCCTCTCCTTCCAAAGTGCCTGATTACTACAACATTGGTGGCTAGACAATCAGATCAATCTTCACACATCTGATTCTATAGCTAATTTGGCACCTGGGGTCATAAGCATTCAATTGAAGTCAAGTTAAGCACAATTCTGACATGCTCACACTATCCTTATCACACATGTTTGACTGAATGCAAATTGTGTCTGTTAATTAACACATGTGGCCTCGTGTTTGATTGAATAGCAACAATCAAATTGAGGGGTGACGTGGAGATGCAATTTCATACCATTTTACGCAGAAGGAATTATACAACATATGCTCCCTTCATCTCCAGACAGTGTGGACTAATTTTCAATTCTGACAAACGATTTCTGTGTGCATTGTAATTTACGTTGAGCTGTAAGTAGAGCTGTATTCATCCACTATCCTAAGCATGCAACAAATTTTTGTGTGCATTGTAATATTTTCAACGTTATGTATGAAATCTACTCTAACCATCATAATGCCCTCCCTAATCGTTTGGGTGTCGAACCAAAAATCAAGCCCATCCATGACTCACATGAGCCACACAACAGAAAACAATTGAGGTGGGATGTACACCGTTGATTGCATGCAGGGCCGACCATATGGATTGGACGGCATATATGCAAAATGGTGGGGGCCTTTTCACCAATCGTGGATGATCCTATGAACTGTTTCCTATCATGCGGCCCACCTAAATTTTTCACTAGAGTTCCTGCCTATGCATGACTAAATCAAGCCAGGGCACATCTGATGGATGGTTGGATGTTATTGTTAGACAGACTCACATATACCTTGTATAGCTAGCATACCTTGTATAGTTCGTTTCCATAAGTAGAGGATTCTGATTTTATTATTTTCCTTGTATAGATGTTGTAATCTCTATATATTCAACCCCTTTAGGTTGTCTCATATACACAAAAGCTTTCAGCTCCTCTCTGTTTACATGGTATCAGAGCTTCACTGATCCAAATCCGACACCACCTGTCAGATTCGACCATCCCTGCTGCGTCCGGCCACCATCCCTGCTCGTCCGGCCACCCTTGTTGTGTCGTCCGGCCACACCTGTTGCGTTGTTCGGCCATCGCTACATCGTTCGACCACCCTATAGCGTCTCCCCTGCTCGTCCGATCACCCCTCTACTCGTAGAATGCCCCTTCATCGTCTGGCCACCCCTATTGCTTGATCTGTTCAAGTTCTAGCAACCCCTATTGTTGTTGCTCCCATCCAGCAACCCCTGTTGTTGTTCTAAATCTCGCTTTTCCCGATCCAGCACCAAATCTCGAATTTCCAGATCTAAAGCCCCTGTTGCTGATCTAGATTTTTCAGATCCAGATCCACTGTTGTTGTTACTATTCCGCCAGATCCAGATCTAGATTTTTCAAATCCAGAGCCCCTGTTACTGTTGCTGTTCCCCCAAATCCAGATCTAGCTGTTTTAAATCCAGCAACCCCTGTTGCTGTTGCTATTCCGCCAGATCCAGATACTGCAACCCCTTGGGTATCTCCTGTTGTACGGTACATCTAAAACCTTCTTTTGCTACAATTCTTTGCGTACTTAACATTACTTCCGATCAATGGATAAGAGCTCATCACATACAGAGGCCCCACGTTGTAGTTTTGATGGTTCCAACTATTCGCTATGAGCCATCCATTTTCAGAACTTCCTCAAGGGTCGTGGTTTGTGGGGACTAATTGATGGATCTGTTACTATCCCCACTTCTACAGATGCCGACAAATTGGCTGATTGGGAAATGAACAACGGACGGATTATTACCTGGATTCTCAATTCGGTCGATCGGTCCATTGTTATTGGCCTCACACCTCATCACACGGCTAAGGCAATGTGGGAACATCTTCAAACAATTTACTAACAGAGAAATGCGGCCCGGTTATACCGTCTGGACTAAGATCTCGTTTAACCTTACTTAAGGTGACGACAGTATTCAATCATTTTACTCTAAAATTGTCACAATTTAGACTAAGATGGCTATGGCGGATCCAACATTTTCTCATGACTTTATGATTTTCCAAACTATGCGCGAGAGTGTGCAAGTTCGTCAATTTCTTATGAAGCCACGCCCGAAATTCAAGCATTGTCAGGATGCTCTCTTGAACCGTAGCCCTACTCCTTCATTGAATTCAGTTATTAATGATCTATTGGCTGAGGAACAACGACTGAAAGTTCTCTCTCTTCCTTCCTCAACTCCGAGATCATCTGATTTGGCGCTTGTTGTATCCACCATTACACCAACATGTGGTTCCACTCCTTTGACTTGTCACAGCTGTAACAAGGTGGGTCATGTTATCGCTCAATGCAAAGAATGGTGTGCTTATTGTCGACGGACTAGTCATGGTATTTAGGACTGCCGTACACGTGCCTATGCGTCTTCTTTCGGCCGTGGACGTAGTGGTCGTGGTCGTGCTCTTTCCGCTATTACTACAACTATTTCTTTTGAGCCGTTTGTTAGTGATTCTGCATCTTCTGTTCAAGGTCTTTCATCACCTTTGACTCCTGTAATGCTCCAGCAAATCGTTCAGGCCCTTTCTGCGGCCGATATGTCAGGTATATCCCTATCTTCTCCATGGTTCTTCGATTCAGGTGCTTCCAATCATATGACTAGTATTGTATCCCATCTTCGTGACGTTCCTCCCTACACCGGCAATCAGACTATTTCTACTGCGGATGGCACTAGACTACCTATTCAGTCTGTTAGATCATCGACTCTCTCCTTCTGCTCATCGTCAGTTCACCCTTCGTGATGTGTTTCATGTCCCTAACCTCTCCTCCAATTTAATTTCAGTTGGTCAACTCACATCCAATAACTGCTTAGTTATATTTCTTCCCAACTGTTGTTTTGTGCAGGATCTGGCGACGGGGAAGGTACTTGGGATGGGTAGGTGGCATGGTCGTTTGTACGTGCTGGACTTTAATTCATCTATCACTTCGGCTCGTTGTTTCTTTTCTCCATCTTCATCAGATATTTATTCGGCAAGTAAATTGTGGAAACTGTGGAACTTTCGCCTGGGTCATCCACTTTCGATCGGTTAATTCAGTTATTTTCTTCTGGCATGTTAGGGAACATTTCTCTTAATAAAAAAGATTTGGATTATTCTTGTTTATCTTGTTGTCTTTCAAAAAGTAAATGTATTCATTTTCCTCTAAGTATTACAAAATCATCTTCTATGTTTGAACTTGTGCATACAGATGTCTAGGGTCCTTCACCAATTATGTCACTCTCTGGGTTACGTTACTATGTTATATTCATTGATGATTTCACACATTACACCTGGATTTACTTTCTGCACTTAAAGTCACAGATTTTTAAAAAATTTAAGATATTTCGCTCTATGGTGGAGACTCAATTTCGGGTTCCAGTTTAAACTCTCCGCTCTGACTCAGGAGGGGAATATTTCTCAACCGATTTTCATACATTTCTCCAGGGTCATGAGATTATTCATCAGACCACCTGTTATGATACTCCACAACAGAACGGGGTGGCTAAGCGAAAAAATCATCATACTGTTAAAACTGCCAACACCCTGATGACAGTTATGACTGTTCCTCGTCCTTTCTAGACGGAAGTAATGTTACATTCAGTCTACTTGATTAACTGAATGCTAACCAACGTTCTTAAAAGTAAATCTCCATACTTTGTTCTCCACGGCTTCCCTATTGCATATTCCATATTTCGTGTTTTTGGTTGTGTCTGTTATGTTCACCTGGCTTCACGTGAGCGTAACAAACTATCTCTCAAATCGATCAAATGTATGTACTTGAGATTTGGAGAAACTTAGAAGGGTTTTCGATGTTATGATTCGGTTTCTCATCGTGTTCGGGTTTCACGACATGTTGTTTTTCTTGAATATATTGCCTTTCATTCATATCTTCCTCCTCCGCACGCCTTAAAATTTTTTGGTCTAACCACCTTTCCTGATATTCCTTTTGCCTCGAGTATTCTCCCTCGTCCATTGCAGGTTTACTCACATCGATCACGTACAGCTCCACCACCTATTACTTAACCTGAACCTACAGTACCTATTGCAGATCCTAAACTTACCTCGATGCGTCGTTCTGATCGTGTACATCGAGTGCCTGATCGCTTGATATGCTCTTTGTCTGCCATGAATGCTACTCTGGATACTATTTCTATTCCTACTTCATACTCTCAGGCAGCCATTCATGATTGTTGGAAGAAGGCTATGGCAGAAGAACTCGCGGCATTGGATGATAATCATACGTGGGACATTGTCACTCGATCCACTGACCAAAAGCTAATTGGTAGCAAATGGATTTATTCTGTCAAGCTCAAGTCTGATGGATCATTGGATCAATACAAGGCTCGACTTGTCACTCAGGGATACAAACAGGAATACGGAATTGATTATGATGAGACATTCGCTCCCATGGCCAAGATGAAAATTGTTCGTACTCTTCTGGCAATATCTTCTGTTCGCTCTTGGCCACTTGCTCAGATGAATGTGAAAAATGCTTTTCTTTATGGAGACCTCCAAGAAACAATATATTTGAAACCTCCTCCTGGGTCTGTAATCCCTGACAATAAGGTATGTCACCTAAAGAAAGCCCTGTATGGCCTCAAACAGGCTCCTCGAGCATGGTTCCAACGCTTTCACAATGTTGTTACCGGTGCTGGCTTTACTCAAAGTAATCATGACCCATCCTTATTTTTGCACACCACTGCTCGTGGAATTGTCATTGTTCTCGTCTATGTTGATGACCTACTTCTGACTGGTAGCGATGCTACTGGTATCTCGGCTTTAAAAGGAAGTTCTGCAATCCTCCTTCAAGATGAAAGACCTCGGCCATCTCACATACTTTCTTGGGCTTGAAATTTCATGTTCTAAATGTGGGATCCTGGTCAGCCAACGTAAATATACCAAGGATCTTCTCACCTTGGCATCATTGACGGATCAGAAGACAGTTTAGACTCCCTTAGAACTTAACGTTTAATATTATGGTCGTGACATTGAACGTTCAGACTCTCTCGTCTTTTGAACAGAGATTACTGTAATGGAAGAACACAGTAGCCCCTAGGATAGACTCTCCCCTCTTGCGCCCCATTCTCCCTATGCTGATTGTGTGGGAGGTTTGGAAAGCCAGAAACGCTGCAAGGTTTGACGGCATTCCCATGCAAACAGCTAAAATCATTTGCTTGCATCAACGGTCACTTCCTGAACCAGCCGTCCAGAGTTCCCCTCTCCAGGCATGACAACCCCCAGTATCAAATCATTGTTTGGAAGAAGCCTGCCATGGGTTGCGTCAAGCTAAATGTCGATGGTTCGGCGAGGGGGAACCCAGGATTGTCGGGTGGAGGAGGGGTCTGTAGGAACGACAGGGGAAATCTTATATTCGCTTTTTCAACGGGATATGGGGTGGGATCAAATAATGCTGCAGAACTTAGGGCTATTCACGATGGTCTGACTTTGTGTCAGGAGAAGGGGATTCTAAGCATTGAAGTGGAATCGGATTCCCAAATCATCGTTAATCTTCTTCAGAGAAAGTCGGAGATCCCGTGGCGCTGGAAACCGTGGATTTTGAGGATCTAGAATATAACTCGAATTGGCTCTGTTTCCTTCAATCTCATCCCCCGTGAAGGAAACGGCCCAGCTGACGGGATGGCCCGCCAGGGCAGTCTTCATCAGTCCTTCTCCCTCATTTTCCAGGTGATAGATCTGCCTAGGGAAGTGAGAGGTAGGATGTTTCTGGACAAAATTGGATTGGGCAATATTAGATCAGTTTATCCTGTTAGTTAGGGATCTTGTGGATAGTTAGTTAGTGGTCTTTTTAGGTTTGGTAGCCCATGTGGGTTTTTTTTTTTTTCCTCCCTTCAGTCTTGTCTAGTATGGAGGGAGTCACGATAGGAGTGGGCTAATGTTTAGTGAGGCTTGTCCTGAAATACTGTCATGTACAACTCTTTTTGGAATCAATGGATATTCGAGTGGCATGAGTCCACCTTTCATTATAAAAATAAAAAATAAAAAATATGGCCATGACGATGGTGATCTACTTGCACAGCCCGACTTATACCGTCGTTTGGTTGGGAGTCTGGTTTATTTAACTATGACTTGCCCTGATATTGCCCACGCTGTCCAAGTCGTCAGTCAATTTGTTTATGCTCCTCAGACTCTTCATATGACTGTCATGTTGCGCATCCTACGGTACCTACGTGGAACTCTAGATCGATCACTGTTTTTCCCCTCCACGGCGACTCTGGACCTTTGTGCCTATTCGGATGCTAATTGAGCCGGTTATGCTCTCACATGAAGATCTACCACTGGCTACTGTGTTTTTCTCGGCACTTCTCTCATCTCTTGGAAGTGTAAGAAGCAGGTCACTGTTTCCAAATCAAGCACAGAAGTCGAGTATCAGGCGATGTCGCTGTGTGTAGTGAGCTTGTCTGGTTACGTGGACTTCTTTTCGACTTAGGGGTTCCTCTGCAGAATCCTACTCCACTTCATGTTGATAATCTACGTGTCATTCAAATTGCCTCTAATACGGTCTTTCATGAACGGACGAAGCATATTGAAGTTGACTGTCACTTTATTCGTGAGAAATTTCAGTCTGGGCTCATTTCTCTTCCACATGTTACATCCCATGATCAGATAGCAGACATTCTCACCAAGTCCCTCACTTCTGCACGTTACTCATTTCTAGTTGGCAAACTATTACTTGTCGATGACCCGCATTAGTTTGAAGGGGGATGTTAGATAGACTCACATATACCTTTTATAGCTAGCATACCTTGTATAGTTCGTTTCCATAGGTAGAGGATTCTGATTTTTATTATTTTTCTTTTATAGATGTTATAATCTCTATATATTCAACCCCTTTGGGTTGTCTCATATACACAAAAGCTTTCAGCTCCTCTCTGTTTACAATTATCAGCACATCACCAATAGGCCCCACACAAAAGAACAATTTCACCCCGTGTTTGGTAAAACTGTTGCCATATATAAAATCATTTTCGACCGCCCACTTGTTACGCTTTTGTCTGGAGAATGTTCCGTAGAGCCATTGTTCGGCTTTAGACTCCTCAATGTGAACAGTGTCTGCATCGGAAGCCTACTCCTTGGGCTGTTCGGTCTATTCATGGATCGGGCTGTTCGGTAATTTATATGGTTGCCGCGGATAAAGACTACTTTTCTATTCACTTGCCAGAGAGAGAGAGAGAGAGAGAGAGAGAGAGAGAGAGAAAGAGAGATTTACAGACGGAAATAAGGAAATCCCTTTATAGAGGCAAAGGGAAGGGAAGATGACATAGAATAGTGTTGGAAGGAATTCGGAGCCCAAAAACACTAGATGCCATATCCCATTTGAAGTGCCAGCTTTATCTTACCATGCCCATATACAAAGGGACAGTATTTGGATGTAAGTATCTGAAAGTCACCCTCAGACGAGCTCTTATGTTGCACCAAAGATTGTGCTAATGAGGTGGGTGCAAGCCCTAGGAAACCCTTCCGTATTTCCATCCCCTGCATTAGATTGACAAACCTGTAAACACATCCTCCACAAGACATCCGTATTTCAGTCCCATCTACATGCAAATCAACATGCGTCAAGTTAGTTAATATATAATTCAATGTTATTTCAAGATGGTGATTTGACTCTCTCTCTCTCTCTCTCTCTCTCTCTCTCTCTCTATATATATATATATATATATATATATATATATATATATATTGGACCTAAGAGATCAGTACGATATATTGAAAGTGATTGTATCAAGATTCCATTAAAACACTACGATGGTCCATGGATGAATCCAGACTATTCTAACACAATCCATTTCATGGGTTACCATGCAAAAGTTACCCTGCTCTGACCATTTTAGCCATCCAATCAATAACCCATGGAATAGAAGGTTAAGATAAAAATGGGCAATGTTACTGAGCTAAAAATATGTTGGCCACACCATAAAGTGGGATGAAAATTTCAATCTAAGGATTAGCACAGACTATAACTTTTGAAGGCAATAACTTTGTGATCACCAGATATAATATGTCATTAAAAAGCCCTATATGAGTTTCTACTTGGCAAATTTCAAAGGTCATTTGCCCCTAAACCATTACATGAACTTCAATCGTATTAGGAGTTAAATCTGTGTTTTGAATCAAAAGTTACTATTTTGGAAAAAAAAAAAATGAGAGAGAGAGAGAGAGGATCAAATTTTACACCCATATCCATAGCTCGACTGGCAGACTGAGTGGAGATACCTCATTTCAACACTTGAGGTCTTGGTATTGATCCCTAGTGGGGGTGACTAACATGGAGTGTGTGTACTGACATGGATGTGTACTAACAAGCTAACCCAAAAAAATAGAGTCAAATTTCATTACTTTAGTAATGTTATTATTTTTAGTTGTTTTAGAGTTTTAAGAGTATTACAATGACTTTTAATTTTTTCTTAGTCTCGAAGAGAGGTTCGATAAGATTAGACATCTTTTCTTAGAATCTTTAGAGAAGTTAGATTTTTTCTTTATCTTGTGGGTTTGAAGTTCTCCGTAGATTTGACGCCTATCATAGACGATGATCTCTTTATGTCCCTTTCACTATGCACCTGCCAAGCCAAAGATTTGGCCTGTTATCGTGCTAGTGATCATTTCCTCTGTATACAGGGAAAGCGATCACATAGCCACTCCATCGGCCAGTTGGGCATTGCAATAAGTAATAAATAGATGGTACTAGTTTTAGTGTAGAGAGAGAGAGAGAGAGAGAGAGAGAGAGAGAGAGAGAGAGAGAGAGAGAGAGAGAGAGAGAGAGAGAGAGAGACCTCATTTCCCCATTGAGTATTTTCCTCATATCTACAAGTTGCAAGACCCTTTATTCTCTCTTCCGAGTCATGTGAGCTTTCATCCACCTTCCTCCCAATGGGGATTGATTCCCATTTCTCCTTATTTTGTTTATTATACTTCCTCCCACTTAGACTCTCTCTTGTGAAAGCATCCAGTGCCCACGTACAAAGGCCCCCCATAACCATCCAATCCAGGAAAATCCACCTACATGAGAAACAAAAAAGTAAAAGAAATTAACATAAAATGAAGGAAAAGGATCCCATGACAAATACAAATACCATAGTTATACAAGCACTAACAATCTAGGCTTAATAATTGGGTTGGAAATCTAAGAAGCTTTTGACTCGAACCTAGTTTCTCGGTTGACTCGTGATTCAGTTGAATTGAATTGGATAATGGTTTTTTTTTTTTTTCTAATTTAAAAAAAGAAGAGGAAGAATAAGAAGAAGATGATAATGATGATGATCATGATTATAGACATAAATCCATTCCAAGCTCAAAAATCCAAATTAGAGAAGAAACACCCAAAAATTCAAATTGGAGAAGAAGAAGAAGAAGAGCATGAATCAACTCCATAATGACCAAAAGTTAAATGTTTGGATGATCCAAGCGGCCAATTAGAAGACTTCTGCTAATTGAATGTTGACAGTTGGTTGAACTTTCTCATGACCACCCAATTACAATCATCAAAAGTCATCTAATCAGCAGCCAGGATTATGTGACCATTTGAACAGAAATTGAGCATTGGTAACTAAAATATTAGTACTCCAATAATAAAATCAATGTAATTAGAGACCAAATTGCATTTTGATTGTACCCACCTCAGAAATTATCTTCATGGAAGTTCCATAAAGATGGTTCTTCGTCATGTTATTGTAATTCTGTGGGAATTGCACATAAGCTAGCAATCTTGTGGCCATTTTCTTCATCCATGAAAAAACACAGTGCGTCTCTCACCGATTCCGATTTGTTCACGTACATATCACAATCTGCATTCAAGATGATCGACCCATTGCTTATCTCCGATGACACCCTTATCTGCATAGAATAACCATAATGAACATGGCCATGATGGAAATGATGATGAACACAGGTATTTATACATGTATGTTCTCATTATGATAGTATACTCATGTATAAGTAGTTGGACACAAGCATACATCTAGCATGCGTTTCTAATGGGGCCCACATGCAGCTTTGGTTGTATCACTGGAACCGTCCATCTTTTTTGGATACCATCATGGATGGGCTGCTGTCCAAAATTGCAGTAATTAAGCAGATGATCCTGAATATCAATTGGTTTGCATTTAAGGTGATTTTCATAAAGTTTATCCATGTTCCACAGTCAACAGTACAAATCGATGCTTTCAGATCAGCCTGGAAGATGGACGGTTCTGATAAGCTGTCCATGTCTATGAGTGGGTCCCCTCCAGTGATCATGCTGGATGCAAATGTACGTATGGGGAGCATGAATGTCAATGCATGTTAGAGTACCAAAGCATTCATAGCTCCAGCTTTGAAGTTGTGATGGTGTTGTGGTCTCTTCTCACGTGCAAGTATACTGGAGTAGGCAATGTCACTCTGATATCTACAGCATTTGGGTCTCCTCTTCCATCAATTAATATATGTAAATGTTAAATAAATAAATAAATAACCATTTATAACAAAGAATTTACTCAGATCAGCACAAGGCATATATATTAGAATAAGTTGTAGAATAAAAAACCCATTTATACATTAATGTTATAAATGATAATGACTTTGCTTGAAATCTCATCGGGTTGAATCGGCTGAGTTTTAATAAGTCACCAAGATTTAGAAGCATGTATTAAACGAGGGTGACTCGTCAATCATACAAACGACTTACATGTATATTCCTTGTTGTGGATGACATATATGTGGCCAAAATCACATTGATTGGACAACCATAACCATGGTTCCTAATCTCAAGTTTTGGAAGAAATTATTCAACTAAATTTCTTCATGACTCGGCAATGGTTTGGCAATTGTACTGGGTACTTACTTGGCTGGGAAAAAGCAAGGGTCAGATCAGATGAATTAGGAGATAGGGGTTCGGCCAAACATCTTTTTTCTAAGAAAGGATTATGATTGCAAGTGTCAATTAGCCGAGGTAAATTTCATCATTTAGTTGAGTACAAATAAGCCAATAAAAAATAAGTACAAGCCGCATCTTTACAAACATGTTTATTTCACGACCTCTCCAAAACTGTGCCTAGATCATTACACCTTCCGTGCAGGTAAGAGCTCATCCGACAAGATATTTCGCTACCTAAGGACGAACAATATAACTTTATAGGGTCTTTCTGTTCAAGTGCATGTAGCTCGCATCTTCACAAACACGCACTACAAGAAATTGTGCCTTAGCCGACTGATGGGGGTACCCTTTGCCGGCTGCCGGTTTTAACGGCCGCAAGCAAAGGTCCCTGTATATGTATACATATAAAAAAAACAAGCCCTAGAACCATCTCTCACACGTCGCCGACTCTCTCCCTCTCCTCTCGCTCTCCCTCTCCTTCCTCTCGTGCGCTCTCCCTCTCGCTCTCGCTTTCCCTCCCTCTCGCTCTCGCTTTCCCTCCCTCTCTCTGCCGCTCCCTCTTGATCTCCCGAAAAAATCAGAAAGCTCTGTCGTTCGATTACGAGAAGAGTTACAGGGGATTTTGGGAGAAATCTGCAGATTTTGAGCTCCTTTTGCATTGGTTTTGGCCGAAATGGAGAATCCAGAGGTTTTAAATTGGGATTTGTGAGAGAAACTTAGAGATTCAAGGAGTTTCTGTGTAGCGAAGCTCTCTGCGGCTTTAATGGCGGACCGGCAGCATCCTTGTGCAGTTCTCGAAGGAAATGCTTGCAGATTTTAGATCCCTCGTTGCTTCTTTTAAAGGTATGTTCCTCTGTTCTTCCTTTGTCTTATTACCGCGTGTATTTTGAACGAATGCTAGTGAAGATATCCAGATTTGGGGCATTTTTCTGTGTTATTTTGAGCTTTCAGCATCGGAGTTCGAACTTCGACTGTAGTAGCTACTGCTTGAAGATTTTCTACAATGTGATTAATGATCACAAGGAATATATGGTACTGTTACACCGAATTTATACAAATTGTATGTTTCCAAATCCATATTTTTTATAAAAGGATCGGATGAAATGTTTGTTATTCTATTCTTCATTTATTGTGTTTGTGGAGCAATTGGAGATGCCTACCAGAAATTTGATGAAATTCCTCATAGAAGAGATACATAAGTAGGAAACTTGAGGCATAAGTAACTTATCATCCAAACGTGCCCTAGTGGCTCACCTATCAATGAGAGTTTTATAGATGTAAATGATCAATGAGAATTTTGTAATTCATTGCTTTGAAGCATTGCTGGAAATTTTGTTGTTGTCAATGTGGTGGCCTGTGTGCCTGCAAATTAACTTCAATTTTGTTGTTGTCAATGTGGTGGCCTGTGTGCCTGCAAATTAACTTCAATTTTCTTGTCAAAGCTTGCAAATTAAGTTTTAGATTGATGTTCTTGCTACTGTTGTGACAGTTTCCATTAAATTCTGATATCATTACAATTTCAAAATCTGAAAATGCAGTTACAAAATGCTTAGTTGACATTCAAGTAGTTGGCAATATCTTTAGAAGAATGATTCAATGCTCGAACCCAAGGATATTTAAAGTATCCTCAGGCCTTTTGAGTCTCTACAAGAAGGGCACATGGTTTGGTGATCTAGACATGGATGGGCCATGAGCCCAAAAACGTCACCCCATTTTGACCATTCTAACCATCTGGTCCTTGGCCTGCAAATTGCGTCACTTGTCGTCTCGACAGCTTTGTTCCCTTTTGCTAATGTTGCAACTACAATGTCTTGAATTGCAGTCACGAGATTAGGCAGTTGGCATTTTAATCTTTGTTGGATATATAAACTTCAAGTGTTTTGAGTCTGTTTCACGAATCATTTCTTCTCAATCAATGTTTCTCCAGGGAAGCATTTATTCTAGTTCGAACTGCGGTGGTCCCACAACTTCAGTCCCTGTGCACAGTATACAACAAAATGAGTATATGAATCCGAATGAAATATCTCCACGGTTGCAGTTTCCGTCTGAAGAAAGAAAGTGGGCGCTTGGGCTTCAGGTCATTTCATCTGTAATCCATTCCAATGACAATCATTTCTTTATGATCTTAAACTCTGTATGTGGCTAACATGTGTAGGACACCTGGGCCATGTAACAGGAGGGATTGCTATCTTGATGAACTAGCCTAGTAATCTGGCCATAAAAAGTCACCAGGTAGACCACACATGTAAGGAAACAATGGACGCTCCAAAAGAATTTGGTGAGTTCTTATAAACCAGCCATCATTTTCATACATTTGTTGCCCCGTTGACTCGCCTGATTTTAGCCAAGTCATCTCATAGGTAGCAAAACTCTGTATTTTTGAGAAAAAAAACCCTCATATATTGATTAAGCATTTAAAACTCTGTATATTTTGAACTATAGGAAAGAAGAAAAAAAAAGATTTTTGGGGCGAAAATGAATTAAACATGTTAAAAAGAAAGTCTAATTTTTTAATTGAAGTTTTCTCTTTTAACCTTATTTATATATAATACACACATGTGGATATATGGCCATTTTTTCACTTTTATTTTTATTTTTATTTTTATTTTTAAGTTCAAAACTGTATTAAACCAGAACTTCTCATTTTCCATTTTGCTATCTATCTTTCATCTATACAACTCAGATGTCCTACACATGCTAGTTTGCCGCATGCCCATATATAGAGGTGTGCCTGTGGCTATCCTGGAAATGCACCCAATACTACCCTATGCATGAATGGCTTCTCTACTGATGGGCCTTCTATTGTCGAAACTGATGGAATTGGCAGCGGATCAGATAATGCTGTTAAGTTTGAAATGCAGGTAATCTGGTGCCACTTCCTGGCTCGGTTTCATCATTTGGCTCGATGGTTGTGCTGAAAATGACCAAAGTGTACCTGAGCTTCTTTGGAATGACTTTGGTCGTAAACAACTTGGATGGTTCTTTTTCAGTGATGATTTATTGCCAATCTTGCAAAATATAGAAAATTATCACTTGCACGTGTTTGGAAATGTGGAATCCTTGGGTTTTCTAAAGAAAATAATATCCAATGGTAATTTCCTACTTATTGTAGAAAATTGGATAAGGATCCTAGACAATGGGGCCGTGTTTGGGTATCAAGTGGAATTCTCGAATTCATTAGACAACAGTTACATCATTTCTTGTGCCCAAGAATTCTGATCATGGATAAGAGCGATTATTACTATGTCAAGGTCACGTATCCAAACAGCCCAATTGTCTTATCGGTGGAAAACAAATTCTTTGACAATCAACTATTGACTTGTGAACAACATTGGCAAAGGCCCAACAACTATTAATGCTTGATCCACGAGAAAGAGAATATGGTAGGTTCAGATGTTGCTTGGGTTTAACTTTGTTATGGATCAGTCTTAGTCTAAGGTTATTTCCTCCTTTTCAGATGATACTTAAAACTTCAGTTTCTATGGTTTAATTTTTTATCGTATTTCAGTGAATTCTATGCATTAATCGTGAGTATATCTTCATTTGGCTGTCATGTGATTTATTTGCATTTGGCTGGTCTATCCATATGTACAAGAATGCTTGTCTTGAGTCTTCTGACCTTTATGGTCTTATGAAAGTAAGCATTCTTTTAGCACTTCTTTTACTTCGTTTTTCTGCTATGCTCTGCTCTCTCTCTCATAATTGTTGAATGTTATTAATCAGGCTAAAGAAAATTGCAAAAAAAAAGAGAAGAAAACATTAAATAAGAGGCAAAGTAAACTTGGCACATCTCAATTTGTTTGTTGAGGACAGGAAGTCTGGGAAGTTATCCCCAAATTGGAGTTCTTGTTTGGGCTCTGCTATTTTATTGACTGCTGCAAATTTATATTTTTATTCTTATAGGAAAATTTTCCTTAAAATGAAGGCAGCAAAGGGAAAGGAGGCTACAAAGAAGGAAACCAAGGAGTTCTTTTTTTTTTTTCCGTATGCTTTGAGACAGGATTAAGTGGGCCTGGGTTGTATTATTAGAGTAGTTCTTTCACCTGCAACATTGTAAATAAGGTGGTATAGAGAGATCTTTTTACACTTTTTCTTTTGCTTTAACACACTAGGTTCTAGCAGTTCATCAGATGAAAACTAAGGATTGCTTACAATTATTCTATACAAAAAAAGATTTTGAATTAAGTTCTTGTGTGCTTTATACATTTATATTTGTGCACATTACTGATCTACCTGTAATCGTATTTTTTTTTTTTTTCCCGGTGGTGAGAGTGGGCAGGAAAAATTGAAACAACAAAAATTGCAATGGATACGGATTGTCAATAACCATAGGTTCTATGGCTACGGATTTTATCCGTAGCTAATGACAATTTAGGGGCGGCCTGTAAAACCGCCAGTAAAAGGTGCAGGCCGTCGGCAACACCTTTACCGACCGAGCCTTTGCCGGCAATTGCCAGACCGCCACTGAACCCTTTACTGGCAGTTTTTAGGAACTTTGCCGGCGGTTTTGACCGCCGGGAAAGGCCTATTTTGTTGTAGTGACGTCTATTTTACAAGCCTCTCTTTGAGACTACCCAGATCATTACGCCTTTCGTGTGGTTCGAAACTTGATACATTGTATGTGAAAGTGCTAATTGGCCTTAAAAGGAAGAAAAAATTTATATATATAAAAATAAATAAATAAATAAATAAATAAATAAAACTGGAACAAAGTCTGGATAAGGCTGATTCAGCTTGTTGAGGACTGAAACAGATGAGTCAACTGGCATCCAAAACCATGATCATAACCATCCAACTAGTGGCCATAACCAAGGATTGAAAACAAAATGGACATTTTTCAAAAACCAACACAAAATCAGAGGGTCAAGATGGTCCAATCAATGCCATTTGCCTTATAGCCCATCCTTCTGGTGGGCCACCAGATAAAAGGTTTAGATCACACGTACTTTGTTTGCCACACTTGCTGTGACTGTGGGACTAACATAGAACTTGTAGTATATATACCTGAAGAATGGGCTGGTGATCGCGTGAAGTGATTCCAGAATTCCATTCAGAAAATCCTTTTGTGCGTTTGGCGCACTTCTTCTGGAATTCTACCCAACTTAACGGCTGCATGATGCGATTCTCCATTTCTTCATACATTTTCTACAAGAAAAATAAAGAGATCATGATCTGGGCCGTGTAGTTGTCATGTGGGCCACGTGTACAATTAAACAGATGGATAGCAAAAAAAATTTGATAACCAACGGCCTTAATTTGATAAGGATGTGTCCCTCACCATGAGTGGGCCATTCTAATTTTGTTACTGATTTTGAGAGTCAGATGAAAATTTTGGATCTTGCAATCCTGAGTATTTTGTGGGTCCCATTTTGGATGGAGCATATCTCTAAATTTATGCTGACCAAACAATAGTAACTGTATGATAAATGGCTATAAAATCGGATGGTTTCAAAGTAAAATAGGAAGTGGTCCCGATTCAAAGGGGAATATTGGATCACTACTATTAGCTGATCAGTGCAACTTTTTGGTTATAAGCAATCCACAGTTGGTCCAGCGAATTAGACGGTCTGGATCACCATACAACCATGCCAGGTATGCAACTGAAGAATCACCACCCTTCTTTTAATAGTGCAAAACTAATATAGGATTCCAAGCCGTTGATACGATAGAACCCACTTTCGGTGGCCCATGAACCAAAACATACCCAGATTTTTAAATAATAATAATAATAATAAAAATAGCCCCCTCTATATATCTCCAAAAAATCAATTTGATTAGATGATGATGGTCACTAATCAATGGATCTGTATTTGTTGAATTTGCACCGTTGATTGATTTAGATCTTAACCATCCAGTAAATGTTTACAGTGCCAGTTCAAATCAACTACTTGCTTATTCTGTGGGACCGGATAATTGGACAGCATGTGTGGATCATTATGCTCAACAAATCACATGTGAGAAATTTGAGCCTCTCATCAGGCTAACCCAAATGGTGTAGATGCCTTAATTAGAAAATTCTTATTTTTGTATTTAAAATTTATTTCATTTGTATAAAATTATCTGAACCTTTTGGCATGTGCAAAATTACGTTCAAAGGAAGGACATCTGGCTAGACAAATGAGGGTTGACCAAAGGGATAAAGAAAAGGAACATGAAAGAGATAATAGGGAAAAGGATGGAGGCCATGAAAGGGAGAGAGAGAAAAATCAAGAGTGGTTTGATAAAAATGGTCCTAAAGATGTTGCACCTCCCAAGGTTCTTGTGCTCCCAAATAGAGAAAAAGATGTGACCGCACCTATCCTGGGGCTTGACCTTTCGAAGAATGTAAATTCGATACTTGAGCTTCTTTTTTCCTGTTTATCTAGAAAAAATTTTCTTATTTTTTATTTTTATACTTTTGAATGAATTTTGCCGTTTCCTAACCAATCACTCACATTTTGTCTTTTGCTGGATAGTGTCAAATACCCCCTGCAAGCCAATGGACATAACTCCAGACATCTGTACTGAAGAGAGAGAAAGAGGGGGAGTGGTTTGACAAAAATGGTGCTAATGATGTTACACTTCCTCAATGTTCCCGTGCTCCTTAATGAAGACAAATGTATGGGCAAACCAATCTTGGAGCCTAACCTCTCGACCTGTCAGAGCTGTAACCCTAGTTACCGTTATCATGCAGAGAAAGTAATTCAGATTCTGAACTATAGCCTCTTCTGTTTGCCAAATAAGTTCTTACTTTCGAATAGAGTTGTACATGAGTTGAACCGAGTTGAGCTTGACCCAGTGATGCAGGACATGAAATTCAAATATGATGTGTAGGATTTTCAGGCTTTAGATCACACTAGTTCAGAGACAATCACACAAAATTTCACATCCCACATAACGTCAAGCACTCAATAAGGGGAATCTGTGTGGGTCCAGGCCTACACATGCTAGGGCTGGATCAAGTAAAATTATAGACCAAACGATACTCAAAGGAGAGAAAATTCATCTACACATGCACAGAAATATTTTCCCAATCTAAGGGATTCACAGATTCAATTCAGGGAACCCTAGGGTTAAAGAAAAAGGATAGAAATTGGGGATTTAGGACAATCTAGGATTAGGGTTAGGGAAATCAAGTGAGAGAGGAGTGAAAGAGAGGAGAGATAAAACCTGAAACCAACTCGTGCATGTGAACAGCAGGTTGGGCCTAATGCACGTGCACTGATGGTTGGCCACACGTGTGTGGGGGCCACGAACCCAAAAAACGCCCTCTTAGGTCTGGTCGGCCAGGGCTGAGCTTCAAAACCTCCAAGTTTCAAGTCGATCCAATGTAGGGTCTGGGCGTGGTGCTCCGCTGAAGTTTCAACCCTCCTACAAGGCCAGATTCTGGAATTCTATTGAAGAGAGGAAAGTTGCTTCAATAAAGGATAGATTTGAAGCGCAGATGATTGTGGGAAATGAGAAGGGTAGATGGTAGAAAGTGGAAGCGAATTGGAATAGATGTGGCTTCGCACCACGGTTGTTAGCCCTTCAAAGAAGGGAGGGCTTAACACCCAATTAGGTTTTCATAACTTGGAAAGGAGCAGGAAAATGCAACAATTTTTATTAATCTTCATTTAGAAAAAAAAAAAAAAAAAAAAAAGCCTACAAGGAGTGCTTATTTAAAACAAAAAAAAATAATAATAATAAAATCATATACCCCTAAAACTCGCGCCATGTGCACAAACTATTACTTTGCAATGATGTAAACACAAATAATAATTAATCAAAGTAATCTAAACCGTCCATGATATTCTAAATAACATTAATAAGCAAAACCTAAAATATAAAACTAATCATACTAGTGGGCCATAATCATGAGATCCCATGATGGGCTTTACTTTACTACTAGGCCCAATCCAACAAACCAAAACTCAGTCTTCTAGGTAGGAGGCCTTCTCTGGAAGTCGTCATCGATCCAGATCAACGGTGGGGCCCTCCTCCCTGCGTACGCCCGGGGGGGGGGGGGGGGGGGGTTGCAGGGGCACGTGCTCGTGCGCGTGATGTCCCCATCACTGTAACATCCCGGATTTTTGCCAACCTGGGATTAGATGTCCTTAGGCAATGGGTTGCTCCTAACACCTTATTATTTCGTCAGAACTGAACCCCACAGTCTAAAATCGCTTCTGAACCCATTTCCTTCACAAATCCCACCCCTTTACTACCTTGTGCTTTCAATTTTTCAAAGCACTTTCGCCCTAGACACTAACTTAAACTAGCTAAGTAGTAAAACTTGGATCACTTTATATACAAACTACAAAGGCCTAAGTACCATCTCAACCAGAAAACAATTAGGATTAAATCCTTTAGAAATTTAACAAAGTTAACTAAGTGCAAACTCGATTAGCCATGAAATCCGTTGGGATCACTTTAAATACGTTCTGCAAGATCCAAAACTTGTAAAACATGTGACTCTAGGTTACCCTAAAGTCTAGAGCCAAACTCATTTCCCGTCTGCTCTCGGGAATGAAACGAAACTTCGTATTAGGTTTAGATCGCACATCGGGAGTCCGATTAACTCGAAGCTAAGGAACTAGGACCGCCCCACTGGGCTTGACAATCATCTCAAAAATCAGCTCCGACCAATGTCCCACGGTCATTTATTTCGATCCGGAGCGAGGGTGTGTGAAAAACACTATTCCCTTTCCAAAATAAATATCTGGAATAGTGATCTGGCACCTTTCGCTTGCGCATCAGTATTAAGCAACCAGACCGTCAGAATCAGACCAAATTACACCCTCGGATCAGGAAAAATTTCATGAACATTTACATGTACTTGGAATTTCGGATCGTGGCCCACTGACCGTTGAACTGAAAGTGGCCCGCCACGTGCGATCTGGGAATCCGATCGAGTCGAAAACGTAATCCCTCATAGATCCATGTGTGGTGAGCTTAAGTCTGACGTTTGGCTCAAGGAGGGCCACCAGAACCTCTCTTTTGAGCTGAAAAAGTAACGAAATACCTATATTAGCAGTAACCTTTGAACAGGAGTCTATTTCGGTGAGTTTTGAGACTATATAAGGACCTTAAACCCTCTCTCATGGCAGCCATACGAATTTGGATTTGAGAGGGGGAAAAGAGAGGGAAAGTGAGGGAGAAGTGGGAGAATCTCCCTGCCGTCGTTCCCTGCCACCATACGGGCTGCACCATCCCTTCTCATCGTTTTCCCGGCGATTCCAGCCCGTTTCTAGGTAAGAAACCCTAACCCTAATCTGTTTTAGGGTTGTATAGGTTGTAGGTTATGAAATAGCTAACCTATTTCGTTCTCTAGGTTGCCAAACTGCCGAATACGGAAGCTTAGCAAACCTATCAACTCCGTTACGATTCTACGACAAAAGGTGCGGACTTTAGGTGTATAGGTTACGTTTTTCAACGCTTTCAATGTCAGATAATGATAGATTCATGATCTGCATGCAATTGCACATGTACAAAGTGCTTTCCGTTTCCTGTTTCGATTAACATTGTAGAATATGGAATTTCACATACTCTAGATATACGTAGAAATACCGTATACGTATTTTTTTGGAGAAGTGTTTGACATGTTTATTTAATGTATGATTATACTATATATGGATAAAATACTAGTTTGGCGAAAGGAATCGCCGTAATACATGTTCACTTGTAAATGCTATGTATGTTGAAATTGTGTATTCTAGAAATACTGTATACGTATAATTTTGGAGATGTATGTATCATGATTATTTGCTGTAGTAATATATTATACATGGATAAAATACTAGCTTGGCTAAAGGATAACCCTAATACATGTTTACTAACATACACCATGTATGTTGTAATAGTGTATTCTAAGTGTTTGTGGAAATGGCTGAATGAGTATGGAATTCTCATTCATGCTGCCATGACTAATTGTCATGGATTCATGATTGTTATATGGCGATACCCCTTTGACGAAAGGATTTGCCCTAAGTCACGCCACGGCCAAAATACACTATATATGCTAAAATGTGTGGCCCAAGTGTTTGTGGAAATGACTGAATGAATATGGAAGGATTCCTGCTTGCCATGACTATCCGTCGTGGGTGTACGCGTGTTATGATTGGGGCAACTCCCTAGTGAAAGGATTTGGCCTAATGCCTATGTGATCGACATATGTCGTGTATGTTGATGTATGTTTGTTTAAGTGTTTCTTGAAATGTCTGAATGAGTAGTAGTTAGCAAATTGTAAAGTATAAGGGTGTTGAGATATGATTCTCAACCTCTTTTAACTATGTGTATGATCTCCTTTGATAGTTGTGTGATTAGGAATTGAACATGTACAAACTCATGCTTGTGTTGTGATTCATAACATGCTCAACTGCTTTATGATTTTAACTATGTAATGTATATGTTAAATTTATATCTACGTTGTATGATCCGTCATGGGTGATGGGGGAGCGGAGCAACGAGTGCGTGCAACAGCCCTGACAGCCCTAAACGGATAATACCAGACTGATTGTATGATTTGAGTCCTGATCCATTACTGCTTTATATCTCTATAATTGATTGTGTTTGGGGCTATGATTATAGTCCAGGCAATCGGTAACGAGATTGAACTCGTGGCTGAGATTCATTTGCCACGTGGGATGTGTTCGACGAACTCGAGTCGTGCGTTGCCTGTCGGCAGTGGCTAGGCCACACGAAGTTGTTTATGCACTTCATGTCGTGCAGCTCAACGGGCGATCGTGCTAGTCGAGCTCGTCAAGTAACCCGATCTGTCTTATGCATGTTCACCCTGTTTGGACGCTACTGCTTGAACCTAGGGTACCAAACTTACCAGTGGCGATCCCCGTTTAACCATGGTACCTAGATCCGCTAAGTCGCACGAGCCGGGCATGGTGGTATGGGACACCGTGGTCGAGCTGTCGGCCTACGCTGGGGCCATGTGCCTCCCCGTAGTGACCATTGCGCAATCAACTCGTGAGCCGAATATGGTGGTATGGGACACTGTATTCGAGCTGTCGATACTTCGGCGAGAGCCGAGTACGGTGAGATCTGTGCTCGTGCTGACGGGCGACGAGTCCTCCATGGTATCATCGAGTACACTCCAAGGGTCTGTGATTGGCCACGAGTCTTTCACAGCAACTAGAGTGTGAGTTGAGCCGAGTACGGTGAGACCTGTACTTGAGCTGACGGCTAGTGATTGAGCCGAGTACGGTGAGACCTGTACTCGAGCTGACGGCCAGCAATTGAGCCGCATACGGTGAGATCTGTATCCGCGCTGACGGGTGATAAGCCCTTTGCGATGCCTTCACTACGCTTCTTAAACCATAACATCGTATGAGAATAACTAGGATTGACGACCCTAGAATGGATCATGTTTGGGAATGATACAAGGGAGGTACCTTAGTTTTCCAATACTGCTGTTTGAAATGGACTAATAAAAACTTGGTAATCATGAGCATCATCGCACCGCATGTGCTTTGTAGATGTGGCGCACTGAGGGAGTAAGCATTCGCGAACGTAAGATGATGTCGCTTGAGGGTGGTTTGGCAAGGGCATACAGCATCATGTCATTTCATTCTTGCATTTAATAAGAGTAGTTAGAATTGTTTGATTTGTAATGCTTTATCATTACTGCTTGATTGAATTGATAACATGTTAACCTATGCTTTACTGTTCCACTGAGTTGATCACTCACTCCCACGTTACGGGACGGTGTTGTACACACCAACCAGATTTGTTGAGTTTCAGGTGGTGGCGATGCTTGTGAAGCAGAGCCGGACTACTTCTATGATGATAGGAGGAATTCTCCTATCTGTATCTCTCTGGCAGGTCAATGAAGACCTGATATTGTATTGACGGGGCTATGGTACATGGGATAGGAGGCATTACACTTCCTCACATTTGGTACATTTTAGAACTGCACTTGTATTTATTTAACCTGGTAATGTTATCACACTCTGGAGACTCATCATAAGTTATATATTTTATCTATCTATCACAGTCTTCCGCTTGCAAACTTAATTGTCTCTGGAGTATGATATGCTGTTTTGGCTTAATCTCACTCATGTTCAATGCACGAATACAGTCAACATTCAATCATCATTCATTTTGTTGCATATGTGATGTTCTGGAACTCGGGAGTTGAGTTTATGCTCGACCCCCGATTTTCAGGGCGTTACAAGATGGTATCAGAGCATGATTTTGATTAAACCGGGCCTGGGTTATGGTCACACTACGCACTCTGATGCACTCTGACTTAGGAGGGAGCGACGAAACGTAGAAACTAACTTAGGATTTTCCAAATTCGCCGAATGGCGAAACCAACCAAAATCGACCGTTGAGATTGGGCCGTACACACCCATGATCAAGCGAAACAATCCCGAATCACTTCTAGGCCATCAGTCGACGGGTTTGAGTCATTCCTTAGAGACGAATGTCCTTAGATTGTGGGTCAACCACAACACCAAAGCCTAAAACCCTTTTTACCCAATTTCTTCAAAATCTCTCCTTGCACCACTTCATTCGTAATTTTTTCTAAATCCTATCATACCAGATATAAATTCTAACGTATAAATGACAAAGAATAACGCCTAAACAAAAATTTACTATAAATAGTAAATATATGTATAAATTGGACTTTTGACCATTCAAACTTTAGAATCTAACCAAGTAAATGGGTTATTTGGATAGATTAGCTCCTCCTACCCCAAAATCATATGTCACACGATATATAAAATCATTCTAGTTTGTAAATTGTCCCCGAAAATGCCTCAACTGGAGTCGAGGGCCTCCCCACTTAAATTTACTAAGATCCAGGGTCGAACCCGCGTGCATTTGGCACCTTGGGACCAAGGAGAACACACCCCACCTACGGCGGTAGCCCACCGGCCACTTTGGGCGGGGGTGGAACCTCCACTCTGGAGGTGGACCTCCGCCAAACTTGGCCGTACGGGTCGGTCCGGGGCTGGGATTGGTCGGCCCGACCTCCCCTACCCCCTAGCACGTGCGGTTTTGGCTGGGGTTTGGGATTTTTAGGTCTGGAGCCCCCCTCTCTCTCAAACGCCCCTCCCATCTCTCTTTTCCTCCTATTCTTGCTATTTTCTCTCTCAAACCTCCACTCCAATCGCCCATTTCGTTGTTTCCTGTCCAACCATACATCACTCCATCGTTTACAGCCCTACCGATCCTCCTACCCTCATCATTCTCTCTCATTTGAGCTCCTACACCCCTCATTTGGAGCTCAAAAACGTGTAACCTCTCTACCCAACCCATCTCTCCACTTTCCTTTACAAATCCCTGTTCCTTGGGCCTCTACAACCACTGATGAGACCCAAGTTCGTGGAGAACCAAAAACTTCAGCCCCTTTTCTCCCTCTAGGGCCCGTTCGACCAACTGCGTTAGGTGAGTAAGGTGGATTGAATTGTAAAAGTAATAATAAATGTATGTGTAAGGTATGGCCCTAGATTGATTGTATCCCATGTTTTCTAATACCGTGTTTGGAATGTATGCATTTAAACGTAAACTCTGAGTTGTCCTTCCAAATTTCGCTTAGAAAATCATTATCCTGGGATTTGGAAATCCCATCTCACACTTTCCAACACATCGCTCATTTTCCAAAGCCTATACTAATAATTTTAATCCCCACCCACCCTCTTACCAACCATGTCACTCCCAATCCCGAGGTAGGATTAGTAATGCGGTCACATTTAATACAACTTAAGACCACTTGCCAAATAGTGTTGAAGTGATAAAGTCCCTTGATATACATTAACCTACCGCACTCTGATAACTTAAGCTTTCTGAGTAAATGGTTGTTTGACAAATAGACCCTCGGAGTTTTGGACCTAGAGCAGTGTTTCAACAGACCTGACAGTATAGGAAATCCAACTAGTTAAGAACGTGAACTTTAGAACCCCCTTAGTTGGTTTGAGCATGTGTGACATGCTCGGGCGTAATTAAATTCAACTTTAGGCAACTCAATTCCAATTAGATAACTTGACCCTAAGTGATAAAACCCTTCCTTGTATTAAAAATGAAGTGAAATCATCTAACGTATAAGCATCGACTTTGGACTCACCTATGGATTCCCGCTACTCCTCAATTAAGACTAGGCTACTAGTTAGGCTAAGGAGAGTACAAGACTAATTAATTATGCTAAGCCAATTGAATAATAGACTCAGTTATTCGGCTTAACCGACTCAGACCCACTACACAATTTTCTTTCCGTGTTGGCCCGACCATTTACAACTAAGAGTTTGTGATTTTGCCCTTGAAAAGTGTTAGGAGTATATTGCTGATAGAGACTTTGTCTTTTAGGCCTAAGGAATTGCCCAAATGGGTAACAGACAGTTAGGGATTAGGTCCCAACTCGCATGCCATATTGGCATACATATTGTGTTTATGAATGTAAAAAGATAGCCTGCCTATTAAGCTAGACATAATTAAATAGGATAAGTCTTAAATTACACCTTGTTCCGACATACGGATCAGGACATAGTTCTTGAGCCTTAAGGGTGAAAAATAAAATTTTAAGGGGGGTAGGACATGATGAACCTGCTCTAGTTAGGTCACCTAGTACGCCTCTTTGATCTGGGTGGCGCAGCGGAAACGCGGTGGACCCTACCCCACTGGCCCAGGATCGAAACGGTGCTCGTTGAGTACGAGCATTATAGGAGCCCTAACAAGTTCTACTATAAGGAACCGTTTTAGGATGATCTAGTACGATTTGATTCCCCAATTCCTTTGACATAGATAATAACGATGACTCTCTTAGACTAAGACCTAAAGGGCAACCTTAGAAATAGACAATTTTAACCTTCCTGTAGTGGACATTCCCTACGTTTCTAGAGCGATCGGACTACGGGGTTACTGAAATATACAACTGCGAAGTTTTCGCGGCTTGACCCAATTCCCAATCCTAGGTGACTACCGATGGACTCTCTGCTGACGAGCGGACGACCAGGATCCATCAGGATTCGGAAGGGATACGATGAGCTTCCTACCCTGGCCCGGTAGATGATCGATGTATCGGGATCGAGCCCACTATTACCGTCTCTCCGTGTTGGTCAAACAATGAAAACAGCTATCTTACTCTAGATAATTGGGAATTGTCGTCGAGACTCCAAATAGGTAAAGAAATAAATTGTAACAAACCATCAGGGTATGAGCAATGGATAAACAATTAAGTTTTAAGGGGGGTAGACTAAAATGAACCAGCTGGTATTTACCCTACCACGCGTAGAAACTCGAAATCAATAAGTCTTAGGCAAATGAAATAATAGAAATTTTCCCTTATTACCCTTAGCCAATTTCGGGGACGAAATTTTGTTTTAAGGGGGGTAGATTGTAACATCCCGGATTTTTGCCAACCTGGGATTAGATGTCCTTAGGCAATGGGTTGCTCCTAACACCTTATTATTTCGTCAGAACTGAACCCCACAGTCTAAAATCGCTTCTGAACCCATTTCCTTCACAAATCCCACCCCTTTACTACCTTGTGCTTTCAATTTTTCAAAGCACTTTCGCCCTAGACACTAACTTAAACTAGCTAAGTAGTAAAACTTGGATCACTTTATATACAAACTACAAAGGCCTAAGTACCATCTCAACCAGAAAATAATTAGGATTAAATCCTTTAGAAATTTAACAAAGTTAACTAAGTGCAAACTCGATTAGCCATGAAATCCGTTGGGATCGCTTTAAATACGTTCTGCAAGATCCAAAACTTGTAAAACATGTGACTCTAGGTTACCCTAAAGTCTAGAGCCAAACTCATTTCCCGTCTGCTCTCGGGAATGAAACGAAACTTCGTATTAGGTTAGATCGCACATCGGGAGTCCGATTAACTCGAAGCTAAGGAACTAGGACCGCCCCACTGGGCTTGACAATCATCTCAAAAATCAGCTCCGACCAATGTCCCACGGTCATTTATTTCGATCCGGAGCGAGGGTGTGTGAAAAACACTATTCCCTTTCCAAAATAAATATCTGGAATAGTGATCTGGCACCTTTCGCTTGCGCATCAGTATTAAGCAACCAGACCGTCAGAATCAGACCAAATTACACCCTCGGATCAGGAAAAATTTCATGAACATTTACATGTACTTGGAATTTCGGATCGTGGCCCACTGACCGTTGAACTGAAAGTGGCCCGCCACGTGCGATCTGGGAATCCGATCGAGTCGAAAACGTAATCCCTCATAGATCCATGTGTGGTGAGCTTAAGTCTGACGTTTGGCTCAAGGAGGGCCACCAGAACCTCTCTTTTGAGCTGAAAAAGTAACGAAATACCTATATTAGCAGTAACCTTTGAACAGGAGTCTATTTCGGTGAGTTTTGAGACTATATAAGGACCTTAAACCCTCTCTCATGGAAGCCATACGAATTTGGATTTGAGAGGGGGAAAAGAGAGGGAAAGTGAGGGAGAAGTGGGAGAATCTCCCTGCCGTCGTTCCCTGCCACCATACGGGCTGCACCATCCCTTTCTCATCGTTTTCCCGGCGATTCCAGCCCCGTTTCTAGGTAAGAAACCCTAACCCTAATCTGTTTTAGGGTTGTATAGGTTGTAGGTTATGAAATAGCTAACCTATTTCGTTCTCTAGGTTGCCAAACTGCCGAATACGGAAGCTTAGCAAACCTATCAACTCCGTTACGATTCTACGACAAAAGGTGCGGACTTTAGGTGTATAGGTTACGTTTTCAACGCTTTCAATGTCAGATAATGATAGATTCATGATCTGCATGCAATTGCACATGTACAAAGTGCTTTCCGTTTCCTGTTTCGATTAACATTGTAGAATATGGAATTTCACATACTTTAGATATACGTAGAAATACCGTATACGTATTTTTTTTGGAGAAGTGTTTGACATGTTTATTTAATGTATGATTATACTATATATGGATAAAATACTAGTTTGGCGAAAGGAATCGCCGTAATACATGTTCACTTGTAAATGCTATGTATGTTGAAATTGTGTATTCTAGAAATACTGTATACGTATAATTTTGGAGATGTATGTATCATGATTATTTGCTGTAGTAATATATTATACATGGATAAAATACTAGCTTGGCTAAAGGATAACCCTAATACATGTTTTACTAACATACACCATGTATGTTGTAATAGTGTATTCTAAGTGTTGTGGAAATGGCTGAATGAGTATGGAATTCTCATTCATGCTTGCCATGACTAATTGTCATGGATTCATGATTGTTATATTGGCGATACCCCTTTGACGAAAGGATTTGCCCTAAGTCACGCCACGGCCAAAATACACTATATATGCTAAAATGTGTGGCCCAAGTGTTTGTGGAAATGACTGAATGAATATGGAACTCGGATTCCTGCTTGCCATGACTATCCGTCGTGGGTGTGTACGCGTGTTATGATTGGGGCAACTCCCTAGTGAAAGGATTTGGCCTAATGCCTATGTGATCGACATATGTCGTGTATGTTGATGTATGTTTGTTTAAGTGTTTCTTGAAATGTCTGAATGAGTAGTAGTTAGCAAATTGTAAAGTATAAGGGTGTTGAGATATGATTCTCAACCTCTTTTAACTATGTGTATGATCTCCTTTGATAGTTGTGTGATTAGGAATTGAACATGTACAAACTCATGCTTGTGTTGTGATTCATAACATGCTCAACTGCTTTATGATTTTAACTATGTAATGTATATGCTTAAATTTATATCTACGTTGTATGATCCGTCATGGGTGATGGGGGAGCGGAGCAACGAGTGCGTGCAACAGCCCTGACAGCCCTAAACGGATAATACCAGACTGATTGTATGATTTGAGTCCTGATCCATTACTGCTTTATATCTCTATAATTGATTGTGTTTGGGGCTATGATTATAGTCCAGGCAATCGGTAACGAGATTGAACTCGTGGCTGAGATTCATTTGCCACGTGGGATGTGTTCGACGAACTCGAGTCGTGCGTTGCCTGTCGGCAGTGGCTAGGCCACACGAAGTTGTTTATGCACTTCATGTCGTGCAGCTCAACGGGCGATCGTGCTAGTCGAGCTCGTCAAGTAACCCGATTGTCTTATGCATGTTCACCCTGTTTGGACGCTACTGCTTGAACCTAGGGTACCAAACTTACCAGTGGCGATCCCCGTTTAACCATGGTACCTAGATCCGCTAAGTCGCACGAGCCGGGCATGGTGGTATGGGACACCGTGGTCGAGCTGTCGGCCTACGCTGGGGCCATGTGCCTCCCCGTAGTGACCATTGCGCAATCAACTCGTGAGCCGAATATGGTGGTATGGGACACTGTATTCGAGCTGTCGATACTTCGGCGAGAGCCGAGTACGGTGAGATCTGTGCTCGTGCTGACGGGCGACGAGTCCTCCATGGTATCATCGAGTACACTCCAAGGGTCTGTGATTGGCCACGAGTCTTTCACACTAGAGTGTGAGTTGAGCGAGTACGGTGAGACCTGTACTTGAGCTGAGCTAGTGATTGAGCGAGTACGGTGAGACCTGTACTCTTGACGGCTAGTGTACGTGAGAGAAGTGTGAGCTGTACTCGAGCTGACGGCCAGCATGAGCCGCATACGGTGAGATCTGTATCCGCGCTGACGGGTGATAAGCCCTTTGCGATGCCTTCACTACGCTTCTTAAACCATAACATCGTATGAGAATAACTAGGATTGACGACCCTAGAATGGATCATGTTTGGGAATGATACAAGGGAGGTACCTTAGTTTCCAATACTGCTGTTTGAAATGGACTAATAAAAACTTGGTAATCATGAGCATCATCGCACCGCATGTGCTTTGTAGATGTGGCGCACTGAGGGAGTAAGCATTCGCGAACGTAAGATGATGTCGCTTGAGGGTGGTTTGGCAAGGGCATACAGCATCATGTCATTTCATTCTTGCATTTAATAAGAGTAGTTAGAATTGTTTGATTTGTAATGCTTTATCATTACTGCTTGATTGAATTGATAACATGTTAACGTATGCTTTACTGTTCCACTGAGTTGATCACTCACTCCCACGTTACGGGACGGTGTTGTACACACCAACCAGATTTGTTGAGTTTCAGGTGGTGGCGATGCTTGTGAAGCAGAGCCGGACTACTTCTATGATGATAGGAGGAATTCTCCTATCTGTATCTCTCTGGCAGGTCAATGAAGACCTGATATTGTATTGACGGGGCTATGGTACATGGGATAGGAGGCATTACACTTCCTCACATTTGGTACATTTTAGAACTGCACTTGTATTTATTTAACCTGGTAATGTTATCACACTCTGGAGACTCATCATAAGTTATATATTTTATCTATCTATCACAGTCTTCCGCTTGCAAACTTAATTGTCTCTGGAGTATGATATGCTGTTTTGGCTTAATCTCACTCATGTTCAATGCACGAATACAGTCAACATTCAATCATCATTCATTTTGTTGCATATGTGATGTTCTGGAACTCGGGAGTTGAGTTTATGCTCGACCCCCGATTTTCAGGGCGTTACAATCACCCAGCTCGGCTCGGATCGGCTAGCAAGCTACCCTAGCTTGAACTCAGCTCAACTCGGTCCTCGAGCCTGACTGGGCAGCTTGGCTCGGCTCAATCAATAGCTCGAGCTAGTTCGAGCCGAGTTCGAGCCTACGAGTTTAGGTTTTATAATTTTTAATATAAATAATATACAATATATAATTTATTTAAATATATAAACATATACAAAATATTTATACTAAGTGACCCCGATTTGAGTCGAATCGATTCGAACTAAGTCAAGTTACTGAGCCGAGTCGAATTCGGTCTAGCTCGGACTCGGTTCGAAATTTTTTTGAGCTAAAAAAATCAGCTCGACTTGGCTCGTACTCGGTTTCAAGCCGAGTTGAGTGGAGCTTTTCCGAGTCGAGTCGAGCAAGTTAACCAAGCTAACTTGGTTCATGTACAGCTCTACTTTTGAATGAAATTGGCAGTTTCCTAACCAATCTTTCATGTTCTGTATGTTACTTGACAGTATCGTATGTCTCCAGCAAGCGAGCGAACGGAACTTGATGCATCTGTACTGAATGATGATAGGGCATCAGTGGGATCCTACCCTTCTGAATCCAACCACAAAAACCAATATGAAGAAAGTCGATTTAAGTGTGAAGATGTTAGGAGAGAGACTTGCTTGTTGAAGTTCTCAGCAATATGAGTCTTCCTTATGGTTAATTTTCAAAATGATAATTGTTCATGTTTATGTAGTCAGCCCTAATTACTGAATTGCCAATCAGGGTTCATGTAGAGCCAACCCCAACTAGTTGGGTTAATGCATAGATGATGATTATGATAATAACTCAAATTAACTAGAAAAGACAAAAAAATAAAATAAAATAAAATAAAATAAAATTGAAAAGTAATGTTGGCTGTGCTACTTTTTTCTTTGTCAAATGAAAAAGAGTTTCTCCTTTATCTGATGCCATTCTTTCACTCGCTTCTTTTGTTAGAAATATTGACTTCCTATATTTCTGTGTATAACATGATGTCAGGTTCAAGCTCGACATGTTGTTAAAGTCAGCTAATGAAGCTGACAGGTGCGTTGAACAATTGTTAGAAAAGATAAATGATAATACAATCAAGCCAGGCAGCCAAATCCACGTCGAGGACCACTTCACTGGTGTGTAATATAAATTGATTTTATTCTTTGACATCAAGACAGTTTTATTGGATACCTTTAAAAATAATAATAATAATAATTTGGAGTTTATGTATCTCTCTAGTTTATGACCTCTTTCCCCCTATCTTTTGCTTCTTTCTTGTAGGTCCAAGTCTAAGGGTGCAATGAAAAAATATTATGATTCTGGGCTAGATATGTTGAACTTACTAAAGAATAATGCAAGTGCTGCATCGCCGCTATATTAGCTCGCTTAAAGCAGAAACGAGAGGAATGTTAAAATGTCGTTCAGATCTTAATAAGGCTTGGGCTGAAGTTTATGGTAAGAACCATCCCAATCACTCAACAGTGTAGCTTCCATTTCAAGCAATAGGATATAATGAGCTTGAGCACCAAAGTGCTATCAGAATGAGGACTCGACTGATCATCTCTTCATCTATTGTTCATTTGCAAGAAAAGAGCAGGAGGGTTTCCTTATGTTTTTGGTATTGAATGGGTTTTGCCTTGTTCCATTGAGTCTCTATTCTTTGTCTTGACAAGGTGGAGGCAAAGGAAAGATAGTGAAGAAAGCTTGATGTCTTTGTTTACTAGCTGGAATATGGTTTCTGTGGTTGGAAAGATAGAATCGCTACTTCAGGAATCGGAAAGGAGAAACATTGGAGGTTTTCAATTTGGCTAAAGTGCATCTTTGGGGATGGGCAATTGCATCAAAGGCTATATGCTTTAGCTCATTTTCCTGATTGTTTTATAGATGTGTAAATTGTATTTTCCTTTGGTTTTATTCTTTGTAATTCTTTAGGCTTTGGCCTCCTTTCAATAAAACCATCACAGTTCAAAAAAAATACAAAAAGAACTATTGTGTTGTATTGTTTTTGAAGATGGTCAAATAGTAGGAAGCTACATTCCTCAACTTCCTAAAAGAATAAAAACAGGATATTGTCTTGTTTTAAAAATTAAAGAAAAATAGTCTTCTTGCATTGAAGCATGTATGGGATTTCTGTTATCATCTGGAATTTTGAGCATATTGAATAATCTAACATTGGCTTAGTAGTAAAAGAGACTTGTATTAAATGGTTTAGAGTTGGATATAATGTTTTCTTTAGAGTTGGCACTACAAGAAAAAGTGGAATAGCTGACAATAGGTGGATCCTTTCCCGGCACTAAGTAAAAAAAAAAAAAAAAAAGGGTGCCGGCAAACGATCCATGTAAACAGAAAAAGACACCCTCCACCATTCTCTCACTGCCCTAACTCTATACTTCTATCCCCACTCCGACCTCTCTCTCACGTATCTCCCAAAACCCTATCGACCTCTCGATTCTCTAGTTTTTTCCGGTCTGATTCTTCAATTCCCTTTTTTTTAAAATGAGTAGTTGAAAGGAAGAGGAGCGGAACGAGACGATCATTAGAGGTCTGATGAAACTTCCTCGAATTGGAGATGCATCAACTGTAGTAGGGGTGTTTTTGCCCTAACCTTGTCTCAAATCTTGGGATGTTTATACCTTAATAAGGCCTTCTTTAGGGTTTTTCTTTCGCTGGGTTTTGTTTTTTTTGTAAAATGAAGTAGATCTGGTTTGATTCTCGTGTTCTTCCACCCTCATAGCTCTAATCTAGTTGAAATGTTAAGGTTTTGATTGTTGATTGTAGATGTGGTTTATGTTTTTTTTTTTCCCTTTCAGCCAGAAGATCTGATTATAAGAACTCCTGGCCAGAAACAGAGAAATACCTTCATGGGCAGCCACCTCAGGCAAGTATGTGTACCACGCCTTGTGTTATAATCAAGGTCTTTTGCATGGGAACTTCTTCTCTAGTTTTGTTGTAGGCAAGATCACCTTTCTACTAACCTAGAGGTTTACATCAATTTTATAAAATGGGATTGACTTTTTTTAAGTATATATGCATTGGATTAATTGCAAAATAAGGTCATAAAAGCTTCTAAGTTTAAAATTCAGATGTTGATCTGTTGGAACAATCGGTGAAACAAAATCATACGTGATGTATCATCTATTGATTACAGGCATTAGACAATTTTCAGATATATCACAAGCACACGTGATACAATCCGGTGATTCTTAAAGCAGTAACCCATGGCAATTTTCAGATAAGTACGACTCTTAGAGCAGTTACCCGTGAAATGTTCTCCAATATTTATAATTTAATACAAACTCTTTCTTTGGAAAAATATGTTTAGGCAACTAAGGGTTAGGTGGCCAGCCCTTCATCTCATTCCAATACATTTGGCACATATAAACTAATCTAATGCAAGTGGGAATGGGATAGTTCAGGCCCATCATGGCCATTTAAATTGCTATTTGGGTTGCATCTAGGTAGTGCTTAGGAACTTTTTGGGACATGGTTGACCTTTGTCTAGCCTAAAAGCTTTTGAGATGGGCCTGGGTAGCATGAAACCCTGCTTAATCCAGCCCCATTAACAGCACTAGATACAACATGGATATGCCATAACTCCATGTTGTATCAATGTCATCAAGCAGTAGTTAGATTGACATGCTTTGTTTGGTCATTGTCGCAGCAGATTCTGACATGGTTGAGGCCAACTCATTCCTTGGAAAAAAAAAATAATCAAACCACATTTGGGTACACAACAACACTGATTATTGGTGGAATGTTAGCCTTATCCAAACCATTTCTCTCATTTTTTGTGTAAAAAGTTTTTCCCATCTTATAGGGTAGGTATTAGGAATGAATCTAAATTATATATGCTTCCCCTGGGAGGGAGTAAATCTTTTATCAATAAAAATTATTATTATTTCCTAATTGACGCTGAGTCTTGAATGTGATTTGTTGGAATTGAGCCCTTACCTTTCTTCACTTTGTTGTAGATGAATTAACTGCATGATAAGGTCATTATGTATTTTGCATTTTTTTTCTAGTAACTCACGTGTTCTTGGTTGATGAGACTAGAGAGCAGAAAATTCTAAATAGGAGATTTGCAGGAAAACTTTGAAGTATAAAGATTAAAAACTGACAAAATCAAGGCAGAGAATGGATTCTGAAAGAATACTAGAAGGTGAACAATTCAATCCATGAAATTTAAAGCATTGACATAACTCACATTGATAAATCCATGGCTGCCATGAGTGAAAATGTGTTTTGGAATCATTTTTTAAAATGTTTTACTGCATTCATTTTTTCTGTTTTGTGATTTTGGAATACAATGGTTGTTTTATCTTATTTATACAAAGATATATAATGTGCGTATCACTGATTCTTCCATTTTGGCCTTTCTTTCCATCAAGACATACAAGAAAGCATGAGCTGACATTTCAGGGGTTCATTCCTTCCATTTAATCCAATTGATAAGCAAATGACTTTTAGGGCCTGTTTGATTTTCTAATTACAGAGGTAATTCAAGGTAAATGAGTAATAATTATTTACCTCCATATTTCCGGTTGGATTTCCAAGGTGATTTTACCGCCACCTTTCATTTATAGCACTCCTCACGTCACCCGAGGAAAAAAAAAGTATATTGTGGGGCCCACCTTGATGTTTGTGTATTATCCACACTGTCCATCCCTTTAGCTAATTCATTTTAGGGCACGAGCCAAATAAAAGAGGCAGATCAAAAGATTAAGTGGACCACACCACTGGAAACAATGGAAATTGAACTCCTACCATTGAAAGCTTCTTGAGGACCCGATAAGTTTTCGATCAAACTGATATTTTTGTTTCCACTTTATCCATGACTGTGTGACCTTATTAACAGGTTGGATGACAAATAAACATCACTGTGGGCCCTAGGAGAGAAAACAACTTTCAACCATTGACGTTTTAATGATCATTGTTTCCTAAGGTGTGGTCCACTTGAGCTTTTGATTTTCCTCATTTGGGTTCATGCCTTAAAATGTATTTTTTAAAAGGATGGATGGTGTGGATGACTCATAATATCATGGTGAGGCCCGCATATTTAAATCAGTAATAACTACGTTTGTATGGACCGATTTTCGAAATGTAAATCCTGACGACTTTCAAACACGTGTAGTAAGAAATAATCAGGTAATTCCGTGTATTTACCAGGGAAATTAAAAATCAAACAGCCCCTTACTTATATTGATAGTCAAGGGAAAATGCACCCTTAATAAAGGTGCGCCATAGCAGGTAATGTTGCAATTGCCTTTGTGGTTTTCTTGTATGAACAACTCTACTTGTCAATGGCTAGTCGGTTGCCTATCCTCCTTGGCCAATGGTTTTACAAATTCTAAATCTTACGCACATTCAGCCACACAGCATAGAGTTAACACTGATTAACAAAGGACTTCCATCACTTTATTATTATTATTATATTATTATTATATATTATTATTATTATTATTATTCTTAAAAGGAGGATCACAACCTTATATCTTTGTTAATATGAATAGAGGATGTACAAAACAGACTTTCAGGTGGGGTCCACAAAAAATATCGGGGCCTCATATATCACCTAAACAACAAACAAAAAATGGAAATAAAAGGCTATAGCCACCCTGAAGAAACAATGTTTCAGACTGGCCTCTCCTACCTGCAAAGAGATAAATACCTGCTCCACCGCTGATCCGGATACATTCATACCCACAACTAGACACTACTACCATGATTGGAAATTACTCCACCGTAGATTTTTAGGTACTGCAGCAGGCTACAATGTTATAACTCTGAAGCAACCTGACCTTCTTTTTCCTGATAGATATCCATACAACTTTTTTTTTTGGTTCGGCAAATAACTAGCCCCCATTTAATCAGACCCAGCAGAAGCTTGAAGGAAACAGCTGCAAAGTATGACAACATAACTGGAACAGAGGACTTGATCAAAACAGAGCAATTACAGGATCCGACCCAGCAGCATCCAAAACTGCCTGCAGGTTGGCTAGAACACAGCTTTGAGGATATCCAAAATCAGCACTACTTCGACCTGGCCACTCTGAGCACAGCCTAACTCTAATTCAGCGACTAAAAAAATTCATCATCTAGTCCCTTTGAAACATTGGCTTGCCATCTTCTGACCAAAATCCACCTGGAAATGTGGCTGTAGATGCAAAAGACCAAAAACTCTGGCCCATGACCAAGAATCTTAGCATAGGCCTCCAAGAAGATCACTCAAAACCACTTCATCACCTTGCCCGAGAAGATCCCCAAGCTGCAAACAACAACCCAAACAAACAAACAAACATAGACCACTCCTCAACTAAAAAACCAAAAACTGTCCCAAGATACCAAACCAAGGATTTCCATCACTTGCTAGATCTAATACTCTCAATAATTTAAATTCTAAAACTATAACACCCTGTACTTTTCAGTACTCGGGTGTTACTATGTAACCTAACCTAGTATAATAAACAAACTTGACCTATCAAAACAATTACTTTCAACCTAGGTCTAAATTTGACCACTGAAACAGACCCCACCCATATATCGAGCTATCCAACCGTTGATTTTCAAAATAGACCATCACACCATCATGGAACCCACATTTTAACATGAATCTAGCCACCAAGTTTAATTTACATTTCTAGATCGAGTCCATAATGATCGATCTTCCAATCCATCACTGAATCATTAAATCAATAGTTAAATTGCAAATCTAGCAATTCTTAGAGACCTAAGAACCCACATGAGTTAGATATGGATTGATCTAATCGAAAGATTGCCTAGAACCGACAACAAACACCATAGGTCATCCTAAATAGAGCAAATCAAACCGTTCATCTTTCGAGTCAGGAATCAGATCATCAAACCCGCCATTCATCTGAGTCCAACTCGAAAGTCCATCACTTAATCATCACACATAGACCACCAAACTCCAAATCCAAGTGTTAAGTCCCTTCTAGGCAGACTCTAGAACTCTATTAAATGCTAATGATCAACTTGAATACAATCTGGCCATTAGAATGACAAAAATACCACTAAAATAACCGAAAATCTAGACTTATGGCCCATTAACTGCTAGATCTATTAAAAAATTGGCATAATGACCTATCAAAAGCAGTAGAATAGAATGAATGGGGTAGATCTCATCATGGACACCAACATGGACCCCACCATGGCTGCTTGTACACAAGGTACGCATGCACACGCAGCACACCGAAACCGTCAACATGGTTTGACCGTGTTGACCCGCGCCTTCCAATTGAAAGAGAGAAATTCCCTTTTTTCCTGACTTTTCTTGCCCAGAACGATGCAGCCGCTCACTGGCATTCTCTGTGGCCCACCCTGATCATTTTCTCGAATGATCTGAACC